>VWZO01008438.1:0-101439 GCA_013396975.1 Bucco capensis | reverse complement strand
AAGAGGGATGTAGAGCAGGAGTACCTTGAATTCCATAGGGTAGTGCATCAGGTCAAGGTACTTTGCAGGATGAAGATACCAAACTGATATGAAGCAGACAGAGTGAAACAAATTGTAGGCAGGGAAGCAAAATTTTCGAAGTGACAGCTCCAGTGTGCTCAGACTAGAGCAGTAGGAGGAGGGCTCTTCTACTGAAACCAAATATGAGAATAAAACCAAACCAATCTCCCCATAAAAGAAAAAAACCCAAGCTATTGCAAGTAATGTGAGAAGTTTGACAGAAAAGAGAGAGTAAAATCTCCAGGAAAAAGACAGAAAGAAATCTGTAGATATTTTACAAAATCAGTATTGTACACTGATGTTAAGGCCAGAAAGGACTAGTCTTCTGCACTGACCTCAGATTACATTGACAAACCTTTACACCAATCATCTCTTCAGGGAGGCCTTTTGCACTCTGATCCACCTATGTGTTGTGTACCCACCTCAGTACGGTAGGAGGGTTGGTCCCTTTTCTGCTGGGGGCTTGATGCCCAGCCAACTATTCTTATATTGGGCAGGCTGACCTCTAAGGGCTCTGTCCATCAAGTGTCTGTCAGGAGGCTGACCATAGCAATAGCCAGCTCTCCTCAGAAATGCTGGCCTGGAGAGGGAAGCCATGGAAATTCCCACACTCTGCTAAAGAATCACATTCCCAAGAGCACCACAGAGAGTTTGCAGTGGAAGGAGGGACTTAAAATTGCATAATCATGATTCTACTAAACAAACAAAGAAAGGTGGAGAAACAAGGAATTAAGAATTGCTTGGGTCTCAGGCCTTTAAGAGAGAAAGGCTCCAACAGATGGATGTGCTTGCAAGAAGCTTGTGTTCCTTGGGTGGTGCTGAGTGGTTGAAGCTTTCATAATTCATGTGAACCTTTCACCCCATTGGACACCCACAATCAGCAGTACAAAGTATGCTTGTTTGTACACTCTCTCTGTAAGATAATTCTTTGCCCACAGGTATGGATATTATAAAGACAGAACTTCCTGAGTCATTCTGTCTCAGCGTCCTGCTTGTTTTACACTGGGGCTGGTCTTGTCACAACCAAGAGTGGCCTCATTGGTCCTAACACAATGAGTGTGGGGTGGAGCACCCATGGTCATGGGTGTCATGTCTCCTGGTACTGCTCTCCAGCCACACTTCCTGCATGGAAGGTGCAATAGGTGCTGAGCCCCTACCTGTGTCTGATTTTGAGTTGTCCTTCCCTCAGAGTGACACAGAGTTGTGCTGTTAATGTGTGGTCAGCCTGTGCTGAAATACTGAAATGCAAAAAGCAAATCTCTTCAGTTGCTAGTCCAGTGTTACTGGGAATGGTTTTGTTCAGCTGAAATTATTTAGAAAGCCCCAAGATGAGGCAACCTTGCTGTTCATGTTCCTTGTGGAAACAAAGTGCATTATTTCCTGAACTAGCCTAAGGAACCCGTTACAAACATCTCCTTCTGTAGAACTGACAAGTGAGTAGCCGTAGGTAGAAAGGGAAGGGGACAGGAAATGTGCACAGGTTTGGGGTTTTTTTATTTGTTTGGGGTTTTTTTTGTTTTGTTTTTGTTTTTTTAAGAATGATGTGGAGAGTCAGTTGTGTCAGAGAGCAATGTAAATGGTGGTTTAACACCCTCCTTTGAAATGTATTGACGACGGCAAGAACGAAATGCAAAATATGAAATAATAAATAGCAGAATAGTAGGAAAGTAAGCATTGCTAGATATATTTCAATAATTTTTTTTTTTTCTGTGAGTATAAAAGCCTACTGGGATTCTTTCCAGAATTCAATATTGGTGAAGAGTGAAGCACATCCACAGAATCACAGAAGGGTGAGGTTGGGAGGGATCTCTAGATGTCATCTTGTTCAACTCCTCTACTCAAGCAAGGCCACCGAGAGCAGGTTGTCCAGAGACGTGTCAAGATGGCTTTTCACTATCTCGAATGAGGAAAACACCACAACTTCTCCGGGCAACCCCTGCCAGTGTCAGTTACTCTCACAGTAGGAAAGTGTTTCTTGATGTTTGGAGGGATGTTTCTCTGTTTCAGTTTGTGCCTGTTGTGTCTCCTTCTGTCAGTGTGCACTACTGAAGACAGCCTGGCTTTTTGCACCTTCGTATTCAGGTGTATTCGTATACATTGATAAGATGCATAGGATATACAGAGTTTGATAAGATTGCCCTGGACTTTCTCCAGACTAAAGAGCCTTAGCTCCATCAGCCTCTCCTAATACAAGAGATGCTCAAGTCCCCACAAGCTTATCCCAACCCTCCTCTGTGCCAATCCCCATCACACCCTGGGTAGCCTGGCAGCCCTCCTGGGGCACCTGCCCACCCACAGGCTGCTGCATGTGGATGCAAGCAGAGGTTTGCCCACAGGAATGGCAAACATAGCAGCGGTGTTGAACGCATGGCTGACACTTCATAGGGTGCTCACCAGCAACAGCTTTGAGCTTGTTCTCCTGGAGAGTGGCTGCTCTAATCCCTCACAGCTGGTTTTTCAGCTGTGAAAGCAGGTGTGTGCTTTGTGCTCATTTGAAAATAACGAGCATGTTTTGCTATATTTTCCAAGCAGCAACTTGTTGCAAATCCCTCCTCCTGTGGGGACCGTGGGGAGAAGCAGCCATTGACCTTGGGAGCACATTTCCTTCTGCTGTTCTGTGGCCATGCTACCTGTATAGGACCTGTAACGGTGCTGAGCACTTCCTTGTGCTTGTCCTGTAAGCAGCTTGTTGATGCAACCTCTGAGGTGTTTTGGGGTGTCTGCAGGATATCAAGGAAACAATTAGCAGTGAGCAGTTCTTTCTATCCTCTCTCCAGATAACAGACATTTCTTCCTGGTGTGTGTTCAGAAACCTGGAGGAGGTGTCATGGTTTAGGCCCAGGCATCAATTAAGCACCACACAGCTGCTTACTGACTCCTCCCCCACAGTATGATAGGGAGGAGAAAATATAATAAAAGGCTTATGGGCTGAGAAAAGGACAATGGAGGGATCACTCACCAGTTATGGTCACATAGAAAAGAGACTCAACTTGGGGGAAAAAATCGATTTAATTTTCTACCAGTCATGTCAGGGCAGGAGAAAGAAACCTAAAACTTAAAAGCCCTGCCCCTGCCCTTTCCTTCTTCCTATGCTTAACTTTGCTTCTGATTTCTCTACCTTCTTCTGCTCTTTCCTCCTCAGAGGGAGGACTCCTCTTACCCTGCTTCAGCATGGGGTCTCTCCTACAGGAGGCAGAGCTCCACAAAATTCTCTGACATGAGCCTTTCCCACAGATTGCAGTTCTTCACAAACTGCTCCAGTGTGAATCTCTTCTGTAGGGTACAGTTCTTCAAGAACAAAGTGCTCCAGCATGGGCTTCCCTCAGAGTGCAGATGGGCTTCTTTGGGCTGAGCTGCCTGCACTTGCATGGGGTCCTCTGCAGGTGAACATCTGCTCCACTGTTAACCACCATGGGGCTGCAGGGGTCAGCCTGCCATCTCACCAAAGGCTGCAGCAGAATCTGCTCTGGAACACCTCCCCTCCCACTTCTTCACTGACTTTGGTGTCTCTGTAGGTTTTCTCTCACATCCCACTCCTCTGTCTGCTGCAGGTTTGATTCCTCTCCTCCCCCTTCTTATGTATGTTATTGCAGAGGTGATTCCATTGTCACTGATGGGCTCAACCTTCCAGAAGTGAGTCCGATTTGGAGCTGTGGAAGCTTCTAGCTGCTTCTGACGGGAACCATCCCTGTAGCCCCTCCACTGCTACTAAAAACCTGTCGCAAAAAAATAATACAAGAGGTCAGCCTTTGACCATGATGGAGAAGGTAATGTAGTTCTCTGTGTGATTTAGGGTCTCTCTATTGCACTCATTTAAAAAGAGTCTGAGCTTTGTGGAGGCAGGTGGAGCTGGTGTGTTCCTGGTGGTGGTTTTGGTAGCTGATCAGCTGGGGCAGGCTAAAGGGGGCTGCCAAGGTTGTGCTGGGCACTATTTCTGAGACTGCTGCAACAAGACAGATCTCTGGGGAAAAGTAGGGCATGGCCAGCAGCTGGCCAGATTTTGGGTCTGGTGGAAAGGGATGCGAGTGTGTTTGTGTAACTCAGCTGCTAAGCTGGCAGGGAGTGGCACAAACTTTGTTCGTAAAGGATTTACACTTCCTTTCTAATTGCCTTATCTCTATTGAAGATAAATATTGTTGTAAACACACTTATAAAACATGCTTTTATGGGAGTATTTTTTTTTCCCCAATGCTTAGTACAGGTAAAGAGAAAGCCAGCTCTGCCTTGGAGCTTTAGCTGAGTCATGATCCTGTTATGCCCTGGGCAGCCTGGCAGACCTCCCAGGGCACTTGTTCCTGCACATCCTGGAACTGCAGCGTGTGGCTTCAGGCATGGTAAATGTGGCAGTGGTGTGCAAAATATGACTGACAACTTGCTGGAGATGACTGGTTTGCAGTTGACCTTCCTGTAGGATACCTGTGGAAGTTAGTGAAACCAAATTATTGCCTTCTGTGTTATACTTTGATGATTCCAGTCTTCAGTGTGTTTTTGGATTGCTGTATACTCTCAGCCTTTCTTTAAATACAAAAGTAAACAACCATTAATAACTTATAGCAGGAAATGTGTGCTCTAGCTGAGACAGAACTACTTCCATTAGTCTTATTTGCACTGTATCATGTTTATAGACCTAGCAATGTCAATATGAAGTGCTATATCAGTGGCAATGAAAGTTGGGTATGTGAGACAGATGTATCTGAAAGGCTTTGATTGATTCTTGTCTCCATGAGCACAATTGACAGTACACAAATGTAGCAGCAAGTCATGGATTTTTAGTACTCATCAAAATCATCTACCTGCTGCAGCTGCCTCTGGGGTGGTTGCAAGACACCAATTTTACTGAGACTGAAGTGAAAGTTTTCACCAAAACTCTTAAGACTAGGGTTAAAAATTCATTGGACCTGAATCACCAGAGCTCCCCTGAATCCCAAGCTAAGTCTGTAGTGTTTCTCCAGAACCATGTAGCTTAACTGTGTACAGAACAACCTTAAGTTAAATCCTGTGAGGACTTTCTTCCGTTCAACAATTATACATTCTGATAGCTGTGTATTCCTTGGTTTTATAACCCTTCCTCTCTTCCTTTCCTCTTGTAAATTTTGGATATCTTCCTTTGCACTTCACTTTAGAGAAGAACTGAGGCAAGCATCTTTGATTCAGATAAAAGCTTGGCAGCTCTGATTGCCTGATATAAGCATTACAAAGGGAACAGCAGTGGCTGGTCATGGAGGAGTGCAGGAAAGTTGTGGTCTGTGAGAAAATGTGCTGGTGTGGCAGTGATCCAGCTCTTCACACCCTGAACTGTTGTCATTGTCAGATACCTGTCAGCTCAACCTCAGGCAATTATTTCTCAATATGAACAATCAGATATGCCTGGGTGGCATCCAACAAATTACCTGAGAAGATGATTTAGTAACTGGAAATAATTGATTTTTAAGTGGCTTAGGTGATGGCTCTTTGTTGCCATTGTTGCTACAGGAGAATTGTCAGTTTTTATTTACAAGCTGCATTAAAATAGATGCACTTGTGTCAAGAAGGGGGACATGATGAGTTAACTAAGTTTATGTAAACAGAGTAGAGCGCTTTTATTATGCTGCTATACTCCAAATTTTTCTTTTGTTGTTCACCTTGTTCAGACTTTTTTATACATCAGACTTTTCTAGAGTCTTAAACATGGTTGGTATTTATGGATAAAGAGGAAGAGTCCTGTGGCTCTGCAGATCAGCTTCCATCTGCAATTTTACAACCTCCTTTGGCAAGAGAAGACAACCATGTGCTGGAGTCAATTCAGGAGAAGTATTATGACGATTTCATTTTCTTTTATTCAAGAAATCAAATTATTCACAAGGCTGGACTGTGCTAACCATCCCATTACACAGAATCCACCTTTTATATAGCTTTAGGAAGAACAGCCAACTTCAGTATGTTTCAAGTAAGGTGAGAAAAGTTCTTTTTTTTCCTAAGGAAAATTATTTGACTTGGTCACTTTAAGTGACTTTATGCTTCTTTTCCATGTTAAAGTTTAAGAAAGCTTAAAAAACTCCGTGGAATTATGTAGGAATGAAGATTACATGTCCTACCTTTCCCTAGATCATTGGCAGGAGATTCTGCAATTCTTCCTTCAATTTTGGCATAACTAATTCTTGCTTTTACAGCTATTTCTTTAGCTGGAGATATGTTCACACTTTCCTAATATATTTATGTAGTCTCTGTAGCATATTAGGATGATGTGGGTGCCAACTCTGAACTTTTAAAAAAGAAGTGTTATACTTCTAGGTCTTTTACTTGTGAACATTAAATTGTGATGTTTATACCTAGTCCATATTATCTTCTACAATTTCTATACCTGAAAAGCATAATGAATTTCTTCCCTAGCCTCATCAAAGGCTGTAAAGTCTGATAACAATGTTTTAGGAGAATAACTTTATTGCTGATTGTTAGTAAATTGAGAAGAAAGTGGAAGTCTAACTGGTGAGGAATATAGGAAAGGCTTGAGAATGGATTCTATGTAGGAGGTGCAGGATGTGAGACAGGACATGTGAAATGAGAGATATGGAGAGAAAGGAGAGAGGTATGGTAAGTAGGGTGGTCATACTTTTAAATGTAAATGTGTTTTTCATCTGATTCCTGAAAGCAACAAAGTATTTTAAAAATAAATAAGCAAAAGCAGAGTTGCTCTTCAAGCTCATCATATTTTCTCAGAGATCTTTTGCTGACATTGTTTTCGTGTTGACGTCAATGGAGGTTTCAAAATCAATTGAAAGCAGCTGTCTGTTTTACATACACATTGAAGCCATCATGGTATACAGTCTCTCTGGAGTACACTTGATACTACTCCAACATGTCTTTTCATCACAGATTTTTATCATCAATCACTGACTTTGTTGATATTTGGTGCAGTGTAACATGTAGTAGAGCAGATGTATTGGATAAGGGTGCACTGTAATATGTAACTGTTTTTACCAAATCCATCAAACTCACTTTCATCTTAAATACGATATTATTTATTTTGCTCTTTTGTCAGCCACTGTGAGATTTTTCTCTTTTAATATTTTAGAAGACAGCTCTCTTTTGAGGAAATAAAGTTCAAAATCAATTGATTTAATTTCATTGTATCTATTTATATTGATTTCTGTGCTACTATGTTTGGTTGAACGATTTTTAGAGTGAATTTCCATTTCATAATTAAATTGATATATTTGTTAACTTCCAATTTTGACCTTTTTTTTTTAGAAAAAAAAAAGAATATCTTTTTGTTGTTTCCTTCAGAAGTGACATTGGGAAAAGCTGTGTTTTACCTGAAATCATCTTATCTCTACCAGAAATTGTACGGTTGCTGCTGGGGTTTTTTTGTCTCTTTTACTGTATATGGTTGAATTGTCTTATGCAGAGAAGTACAAGGGATATGAACTATTACATGAAGAAAAAGGACTGTCTAACAATATATGGTGAATACAAGGTGATTATGTTTAGCAAGGGATAAATATGTTGTAGGTTTTAGTCATTTAAACCCCCCTTCTTCTAATATTTCTGAGCAGTTAACAGAAGAACTTTGTCTCAAGAAGGCAGAAAAGGGGGAAAGCAGTCATTGCCCCATAAATACAGCACCCATAAATATTATATTCAGAAACCCAAAAAAATCCACTGTAGCTGGAACTGGAAATTATGCCTATAGCAATTGTATTTTTTTACAGGATAGGTATATTTGTAGTTTCTTTATCTTCCTGGACCTGCAGAGGGTGCAAAATCTCCATGTAACATGGCTTTGAAGAAGCTGAATTACTCCTTCATTCTCCCTGTATGTTTTGCTTCTCTGGTAACTTGTAGGAACACTTCACTAGCAGCATGATCCTTGCTAGTAACTAAATGGTAGAAGGAATAGAGATAAAGGCATTGATTGTTTCAAGTAGTGCTGTTGCAATTACACTTGCAGAAGTCTGGATTACAGATAGATACACCAAGTCATCCTCAGTGTGAGCTTCCAGTTCAATCTAACATAAGATTCCTACAATTACCTGACTAAGCAGAGGTAAATGTATTTCCCAGTCTGGTTTTGTTTGGGAATGAAACATACAAGGCATAAAATAAAGCATTTGGGGGGGAACTTTCAATGCTGTTTTTGTGATAATCATTCAGTCATGTTTTTTTGCAGTTGTTTGCAAATATAGATGAGAACTTCAAACTGCCATTAATGAAGACATTGTCTTAAATCAAAATATATTCATTCTTCCTGCAGAAAGTAACTGAGTGGTAGAGAAAGATCAAACTCCAGATTTATCTCTAGATACAGACAGGTAGAGAAAGAAAGAGAAGAATTTGTCTTCTCTAAATGTAGAATTCTTTCCTGGCTACATTTTTAAGTGAACTAATAACTCCTTACAAAGAGAAGCTGAAATCCTTTTAAGGTGTTTCTTACACACAACAAGCCTATGAATTTTAATAATATCAGGATATACAAATGTTTGCCAAATAAAAAAGGTCTTAAGCAGGGTTTGTCATCAGAGCTACAATAATATTTTTCAGAACTTTCATTTTAGTTTAACATGAGAATCCAGATGTTCTCTGAAATACTTCTTGAAAAACAGATTCACAGGTATCTGGAGTTGAAATACAAAAGCTCCAATACACCTGCATCACATTTGTTATAAGGCTTATCTGAGGCTGAGCTTTAGTTCTCCCTGGGCCTGACTGAAACCCTATGAAGATCAGGGCAAATATTTCCTCTGTGAATATTCTTTGGGTCAGACCCAGAAATGTCACTTTCTTGTTGACAGTAGCATCAAAGATGGCCCAAACTAGCCCAATCCTGTGACAGTCTGGTTCTTTAAGATTCTCTCTCCACCTGCACTTCTTAATGTACAAGAAGATATCATTACTGAGTTACACCATTGTGCCTGTATTGATGTCTGTATTGTGCCAACCTCCTCTGGTGCAATGTAACCTTTTGCTAGGAAGATTTTTGGAAAGAATATTCTGAACAATAGAGATTGCATTAGGCTTCAGGACCTTTTCTTTAAAAGTGCTTCAAAGAAGAACTTTAAGCTTTGCTCTCTCAAGTCTCTGACAATTTGGGCAACTCTTGCTAGCTTTCTGCTCTATGGTCTATGCTCACTGATAGGTTTTTGGATTTAAATAAAAACTGTTATGTCTTGAATAAGGTATTTCCATGAATGTTTGAGGGAGTATTAGTGCCATTAAAATGCCATTACAAGAGCCAGTATTTTTGAAAGAATCTAAAGAGAAACAAATAAAATTCAGTGACATGCCAGGGAAGGAATAAGAGCTATTAATTTAAAGTTGATTTGAGGACAACTTTTGTACTAAGTAAATTCTTTGATCTTTTTCCAATAGCTAGTTCAAAAATGGAATGACCCAAAAGCGAGTAGGTGTTGGTTCAGATGCAATGATCAGCTGAAGTAAAACATACACTCAAATATACCAACCATTATCTGTTTGAAAGACTTGACAGAGGGGAAGTAAACTGAATTATGGCAGGGAGACAGAAAAACCCTTTGGCAGTGGATTTGCTAATGAAAAGAAAAAACCCAACCCAACGACTTCAGAATGACTGGGTGGTAAAATACTAATGCAGAGCAGATGGTAGTTTTCACTTCAGTCAAGGAGTAAGTATAAACTCTCATCTCCTTTATAGGTTTTATCTAAATAAATAGCTCACATAGGTTTTAATTTTCACTGAATTTTCATTCTGAATTAGCTATCTAGAATGAAATATATTTTATCTCTTTGTGATGATAAATTCTTTATAAAGGCAAGAGATTTGGTATGTTTCTTTCTAATCATGACACACAGTACCTTTTTTTTCCCAGCAGAAGTAACTACCAGTATCAACTGAGAATTCTTCTAAAAATCAACTTTAGCTAGGGAAGGAAGCTCCCATTAGCCATGCTGGTATTTTATCTCCTCTCTCAATAGCGGAAGCTAAGGGCTGTTAAATTTTGAACATTGAGTAGGAGTTAATTCCACTACATCTTAAAATATCTTTCTGTTATTAAAAGGGTAATCACCTTTCTCCCTTTCACTCTCAGAATTCTAAAGGAAAGGGCTATTGTGTGAAAGAGAAGCAATTTGCTCAGTCACTTGATGTGCAGCTCAAGGGGAGAAAAAACAAAGGAGGAAAAAAAGTGTATCTATTGCAAATGATCTGTATATTTAGATCTGCTCTGTGTCTTGCTGATTTTCCTGACATACAGGACACTCACCTGAATGGCAGATTTCAGTCATGTGTTCTGGCAAGTCTAAGACTTATCTCTACTAAACTGCTGCCATAGGATTGCACTACAGAGCTCTGTGATGACTTTTCTTATATGATCTTACCTTGGTAGTACAGACAGTAACTTCATCAATTCTGGCAGCCTAATCAAACTTCCATTTTGCTGTTAATATCTCGTATCACTTAAAAAAAAAATTCACAAGCCTTCTTACTATGAACTGTTGAAATTCTAAAGACTTTAAAATATTGGTGGTTTGCACCCCAGCAAGCTGAAGGAAGATTGTACTGTTCTTCATGTTTTATCAGAGCGTTACAAATACTATTTTGCTGAATTCTTGCAAAGAAGCTCATCTGGTTTTTTCCATAAGTAATTAGTTTCTCCAAATTCTGGATGAAGTTCATTTAATCTTTGTTACACTATCTCTTTTATTTCACACTAGATGAGTTTATGTGTGGAATTCATTTCTTGTCTAATGCTGATTTGCAAACAAAACAGATTGCTAATTTGACATACACAAGAGAATTGGAAATGAGTTGACATAAAATATTTCATGGCTTCCAAGTGTTTTGTTGTACAGGCTAGAAAACATGCATACAGTAAGGGGTGATAATCAGAAATTGATGTGTCATTTTGGAAATGGGGTCCCTTGTAATGTCTGCCATGTCATCTTGCCATGATACTACAAATGACAACTCTTCTTTCTTGGCTGATCCATACATTCTTTGATCTGATGGCATGAAGTATAGTTTTGTAAGGTTTACATTGTCTACCTTACAAAGGTCAACTTCAGAATGATTTCTCTAATGTGAACATCTGCCCCTTGAAAATCATGCCAGGTTTCTCCAACACTCCTGTAAGAACTCACAGTATGTGCCAGCATGTGATCATTATTATTTTTTTCATCTGGTCTCAATCTTTTCAGGCTGCAGTCAGACCCACAGAGAGTAGAAAAAAAAATCTCTCATGGAACTTCACAAATACAAGGGAATGCACTACTTGTTCTCTTGTAATTATCTCAGGGTAAGCCAAATGGTAGGAGAACTAGTCATTTGAGATATTTAGGTCAGAGTCTTGTAAGCACAAATAAGACTTAATGGTGCCAATTAGCCTCACCTGGGGCCTTTCTTACACCTCTACCTATTTAAACATGGGGCTCCCAGGGGCTAAGCTTGGTGAGGAATAGCAAGGTTGGTTAGTATCCTCAGGATTCTGAGGAAATCAGTTAAAGAGGGGTGGTTTTTTCCCTTCTTTTCCCCCATCTAATAATTGTTTCTAAAATAGCTGTAAGTTTCCTATAGTGTGTACTGGCTACTGTGTTTAAAAAAAAAAAGAACTCCAACCACACAGCATAAATATCTTCCATGCATGAATTGGGCATTGTCTGTGTTCCACCTGGTGAGTTTTTGCAACTACTGCTGCAGAAATTGTGTAATCAGAAAGCAGACAAGCCTCTTCAGCTTATATTGGACAGCAGGTAAGTCTTTTCATTGGTGCATAGTTCAGGGAAGATAAAACAGGCAGACAGCTATTTTTGTAGTTAAGTCTCGGGGTTGTTTTTTCACTGTTTCTAAGGCCAATAGCTAAATGTATCTGTGTTTTGTTATGTATAATCTGTTGCAATAGGCTTATGAAAACATAGGTTAACATTAAGAGAACATTTAATATTAATGGAGTTAGCAGCAATAATTGTAACACTGATTTCTTTGCATCCAAACTGGATTTTAAAAATATGTTTGTTACAGTGTCAGATCTGCAAATAGTTTTTTTTATGCTTTTCATGGATTAGGATTGGTGTGGTTATTTATTATGGCATTTATACCATGATGGTGTGATATCTTCTGGCCACTTCTTTTGTATATTAATGCTTTTCATTTTCTTGTCTTTAATTTTATCTATTGGACTTTAAAATGTAAACAGTATAGAGTTGGTGAATTGAGAACCTCTTTTGGGACAGGCAGATTGTTAGGGCAGAGCCTTGCCTGTTAATGTGACAGGATTGTGTCTTTCATCCTGTTGCACAGTATTGTGAAGAAGGGATCTCTTTCTCAGTTTCCATGTTAGGTGATGAAGATATCAAAAGAGAGGATTAAGTCTGAATTTAAAAACACAGTCAAGATGGAGGAGGAGAGCCTAATAAAAACTGTTACATACTCCTTATGCAGTTCTAGCTATTTTGGTTATCTGGTAGTAGCAGTAAATCTGAGACATAAGTGAAAAAGTGGGAAAGATGTGTTATTTGTTATGTGCTTGAGCCTCAGAAATTAAAGTCTCTGTAAATTTTCTAGTGCCTTAATCAGGCCCTAAGACCAACAAGCTCCTTCCTAGTTACAGAGAAGAAGGTTTCTGTGTTATATCTGAATTAAAGTGTACTTGCTTTGTGGTGGCTGTTTGAATGAGTCACACAGCAGCAGTTTTCAAGGCTGGTTTACTACTAAAATCCATTTTCATTGTTGTCTCAGTCTCATGTGCTATTAGCCCTGCTCTCTTGGGTGTTTCTGTGGCTTGAGAAGATGGCACACAGTAAAATTGTCAGAGATTGCTAGGAAAAATTGAATGACAGATAATCTCTTTTGGGGGAAGAGGGGGGGTGGGGGCTGTGTATGTCTCCAATTGCTCTCCTGTCAGTTGCTGCTTCTCTTCCATGCCTCCTGCTTGCCCTCCTAGATCTTTAAAGCTGTGTGTTATCCTCCTGATACTGGTGTTAAGTGTGATTTAACCTTAGAGCAGAACCAGCCCTTCTCCTAGTAAGTAGCTAGTCTGCTCTGTTCTTTAATTGGATTCATCCTGTAGCACTCAACTTTTAGAAGTTTTTTAAATTAAAAGACATCTGAAAGCATCTGCAATCAAATTCAAAGTGCTGATCTCCACAAACTTGGAACTGCCTATAGCAGCTTTTATTATCAATACTTGTTGAGGCAAACTGTTTCCACTGTTAATGGAGGTAGATAGGAAACAAAGCAGTTGTCACAGTTCAACAGACAGAGAAAAGTAGGTTTTTTCTGTTGGTTTTTTTTTTGTTGTTGCTTTCCTTAAAGCAGTATTCTCACTGGAATATCTAAGTAGCAATATTTGCCAAAGGAATGATATTTCTTTATTACAGTGGAAATCAACTCTGAGCACATTTTTGAGTATAAACACAAATAAGAGCCTTCAAAAAAACCACTAATCCAAGTTGAATTTTCTGGTGTTACATTTTGAGCAGGACACGTATGGAAGTCATAAACAGGGGACCAAATTTTTTTCTCCAAGTTTTGCTCTGTCCTGAAGCCAGATTTGCTGCTTCTGCTGGAGATACTTGTGCCCAGAATGCTTGGGCTGGTGGCTGGATGTCAAGGAGCTCTGAGAATGCACTTCAAGAAGTCAAGTCATGATACTCTTCCTAAAATGTCCTCACTGCTTACTGCAAGTAAAGGTTTCAAACAATGTCACCTTCTGTAGGCTGTGATTTTTGATGAAAAACCTTAACAGCTCTCATGGTGTTGGACTTAGTGGTGTCCTGGAGCCAGCAAAAGAAGTGCAGCTGTAGCGCATGGGTTCGGGCTGGCTCTGGGGCTGTGGCAGGGCAGAGTGGTTGGGGACCCTGGGAGCTTTCCCTCCTTCCAACACTTGCTGTACAAGGCTGGGAGGGAGCATGCACCTCCTCTTGCTCTAGGAGAGTAAATAGCTGTGATCTGGATATCTGCTCTCCTCTGTTCACAGGTATTCTCCAACTGATTTAATTAAAAACCTAATTGCGGAGCTTCAAGATAGAAAAGATATATTAGATAATATTGTTCGCTGCCTTGGGGCCAGCACAAGATTGTTTCCTGTAAAACAGTTCACTGACTTCAGGGGAAGTTGAGGTCTATAAGCAACATGCATGCTCAGGCTCTTATTGAAGAGCTGCAAGGCTTGTATATACTTCTTTATTAAAACTTTTATTAAAAAAAAAGGCATTTCCATACTCACTTGATCTTGCAGATTTCAGCAGTGCTACCTTATTTCTCTGTGACAAAACCACATTTATTAGTTTTGTGTGCTCAAAAGGGGACAGAAAAAAAAATGAAAAAAAGATATTGGAAGTGAGGAAATACTTGGCCTTATTAAGTCAGTGGAAGCCTTCAGGTGGCTTGGAGTTTCACCCAAAGCCTCATCCTTTATTCAGATTATTTCACTCTAGATCTAATAGTTGTAAATAGCTTTCTCCATCTTGTTTATAGTTTTAAAGGGTTGGCATATTATTCATAAGTACCTTAATTTTCAGGGTAAATGAGTCTTTTCAGTCATGACCAACATGGAGTCCCAAGTTGTTACCCTTCAGGTAACCTATTGTCAGTCTCTGGCTCTGTGGTTCTGCTGAGATGCTCTCAACAGTGCTATGCAGTGCTGTGTGGCTACATGAGGGCAAGAAGCTTGAGGACTCGATGAGAAGTTGATATAAGACTCGGCATGTGTGAAAGTGAGGAGAATTCCTTCTCTCCTGAAGGAATCTGAACAAACTAGCAACTTAAATTATCAATTTTTCTATGCAGAGTGATGAAGGAGAATATGTTTAAAATTTTGTATACTGTCAGCCTTACTGAAGCTTAAGAATGATAAATGATTTGAAGCAAATTAATTCCATCTCGCTACTAGTTGAAGGCAGGAAAGTGAAAGTTTATCTCTTCTAAAATATTATTGTGGCTGGGATGCTAAGGTCAAGGGCAGAGGTTGCAGGTTAAGCAATATTGTGGTCAAATACTGCTTGGGAGTGCTTACAATGAGACTGTCTTTGAAGGTAGCAGTGGGCAGATCCAGTACTCCCATCCTTTCCAATTCTGCATGATGCAATTTGGTGTATGGGCTCTCTGAAGCTCCATTGTACAGCAGGACCAAAGGAAAGCTGAGCTGTGGCTCTCCTATGTAGAACAAGTTGATTTCTTTTCATGTTGAGGCAGAAGGCTTGGCTGCTGGTGGAGAGAGTTCATCTGGATCACCACTCATATACTGAGAAGTTGCTTCTCATCATTATCTAAGTCTGATTGTTATAAAAGTTAAAATAAGTGCCTCTGCTGTGAGCAACAGTAAAGCATGACACCAGAATGGCTTAGCACTTGCTAACAATCTGCTGTGTGTCAAAGGTGGCTTAAGGCTTAGAAATCAAGCCTATTAACTGAGCAAACTGACCTTATTAGCTGGATCAGTTCCTGCAACCTGATGGACTAAAAATATCCCAGCGAAGCAAGATTTATGACCTTTATAATTTGTTGTCATTGCGGGAAATTAATAACCCTGGTATACATACAGCAGTGGAATTACAGAGAGTGTTTTTCCTCTTCTTTTTGACCCCTTGGATCTCTAAACTAATCACCATAACTGGATGATTCAAACTCATTTTCAGGTTCTGTATGAAAGTAGGTATAAAACTAACCACAAAACATTTCTGTCTATTACATACAATACCTAAAAGATTTGAGTCTCTAAGTGCTGCTATAACACCAGTCAGTAACACCAATAATAAAAGCAAGTCTTTCAGAAATAATGAGTATGTAAGAGCAAGGAAGTAAAATGAAAACCAGTAGCCAAATCAAACTACAACTGACTCTGTCAGATGCATGCTATAATTTACACTGTCTGGTGTTTGTTTACATATTTATTAGCTTATATTGACACTTTATATATATATATACACACAGAAACTTGTGCAAATATACATGTATTTATTTAGAATTACGAGGTGACTTTCACTATGTAGAACAGCCAACAGAGTCATGTGCTGGCAGTCATAGTCTTAAAACCCTAGCTACTGCAGAGCTACACAGGAAAATGAAATCTGTAGAATCATGAGGAATTGGGACTTTTCTTCTGAGTTATCTCTGTGAGACAAAAGCTTGTGAGACTAGAGCTGCATAGGCTCTAGGATTTTTACATCTGAGATTGGTTGCTGTTTTTCTGCACTTAAATTCGGAAATAAAAGAATCTTTCTGGAAACTAAAAAACAGAAAGATTTTGGGAAGGCCAAGGATGTCTTCTGCACTTCTAGATTGTCAAAATAGAGCTTGATGAATGCCTACCTTTCTGGTTAGTTAATGGGTTTTTGATATGTTGTGCTGAAGATCTGCTGAAGTGGAACCTGAAGCAGGCTGAGGATGTGGGATGCACACAACCCATGAGATGTGTGGCCAGGAAGCCAAAGGGTCCAGAAATAAGTATGTTTTTGCCTTAAGCTATAAGCCAGTTTGTGTTATGCAGATCTGTCAGGGTTAATATAAAGCTGGAATACTTTCATTCCTCTGTGCCCTCTGAAAATGAAGAAATAATTGGATGGAAGTAGATTTGAATCTATTACCCTTCAAAGAGCACTAGGATTTGTGCATGTGTTTGTTTTACAGTGAGTCAGCTTTCTTCCTGACCATAAATTCTTTTTAGAAGAAAGTATATTGCAGGATTTGTTCTGAGCCTCAGGATGTTGGCTGTGAATAAACCAGAGCAATTCAGACCTGGCACTGAGGTGTCCTGTTTCTGCCACCTTCTATTTTTGGATCTTCATATTTTCCATAATATCAGTGGATATTTGGTGGGGTTTTTTGTACAACATTTTGTACTGTATTTCACACATACACACAAATTATATTGCACAATATTTTACTGCTCAATCTTCAATGAAGCATCATCATAAGTTCTTCCAAACAGAAGATATCTCATGTCATGTATTACTTCTATCTAGAGCTCTGTGAAATTGTTAACGTGACAGAAATCTGCTTATTTCTGAGGCATGTGCAGAACAACCAGGGGATTAGGCCCAGTCAGCATGGATTTATGAAGGGCAGGTCCTGTTTGGCTAACCTGATCTCTTTCTATGATGAGGTGACATGCTTCTTGGATGAAGGAAAGGCTGTGGATGTTGTCTACCTTGACTTTAGCAAGGCATTTTCCCAGTCCAGCACTTCTCCCCACAGGGAGCTGCCAGGTGAGCTCCTTAACCTGTAGGCTCAAGAAGAAACTATGTTTTAATAATTATAATCACCTGCTTCATGCCTTAGCGTGCTGGCCATAGAGTTTTAAAGGGCAGTTTCTGCACTGACTCACTGTTTTGGAGTCTTGGTGTCACCATGATGCAAATATCCTCCTATAGTCTAATGTTATATCTACAATGGACCCTACTGGTACTCCCAAATTAACTCTAGATTAGGTATTATGGTTACCAGATGTGGAGAGTCTATATTAGCATGGAGCTACTGGATAAAGACTGCAGGAAAGCTTTGCAATGGCTACCAGTTGCCACAAGCACCTGGGCCTTGATGACCTATGGAAGTTAGTGTCACTGATCATTGACCTCTTAGTAGAGCTAGCAGCTACAAATTAAAGACACTTTAAGGTAAATATCCCACATCACTGTTGTAATTAGCTGAGTAGCATATGGGCTGAGTAAGAAGAGACAACAATGAGGTCATTTTTGTTAGCTTATAAATTAAATCACAAATATGCAAATAAAAATAATTTTAAAGAGCTCAAAAAGTGGCCAAAGATTAGCTTTCCAGCTTATATAATTTGGTCTAAAGTTACAGACATGCAAATAATAGGCAGCTGGTTTCATTTGGGAGTCATATGATAAGTTCTGCAGTCTTTTCCCTGCCACAAACTCAGGCAAGCTTTGCATAAAACAGGGATAATACTCTCACTGTGCTTTTGAAGAGATTGTAGGCCAAGCCAAGAGAGCTGGAATGGAGCAGGAGAGCCAAAGGATAGCACAAACCAATAATGAAAGCAGCATGTGATATCATCTAGCCAGAGAAAGACGAGAATAGTCGCGGGATTGAATGGTTCATTATGAAATACCCCTTGCAAGAAAAGGAATGTGTTCAGGGATTAGGAGGATGAGGTCCTAGGAATTAGGAAAATTTGGTTTATTTCTGATATTGTCACGTCCTATCTGTGAGATCTCTCTGTGCCTCAGTTTCCTAGCCCACATAAACGCTCACTTCAGAGCTGCTCTGTGGGCTCCTCCACTGAGGCTTCATTGCCTCTTCTTGAAAGCAAGCTGAGAAGCTAAAGAGATGATGTCATTATTTTAATTGACTATTCAGTATTTTGTATTTCATTTGAAACTGAGAGCTTTGTAGAAGCCCTTAAAGGAATGAGAAGTTTTAAAAAAGAGCTCTTCATGTTTTAAATAGATTCACCTTTCATTAGGCCCTTCCTGAGCATGTCTAGTTTAAACATCTCTGACAAGTACTCTGTAAAGACTGATTTCTGCTAGCAAGTGTGTTGGGAATGGATTATCTCAGGTCCATTAAATGCAGATAAAGTGGTCTCTAAAGTGAATGCTGCTGTTGCTGCTACACATTCATGTCAGTGCTTTGCTGGTTTTGGAGCTTCTAACAGCACTGAGGTCTGGTCTTTGGGTCTGGAGGAGGAAAAAAGAGGGAAAGTATTAAATGATTTTTGTAGTGGTGCAGCAAAATGCTCTGATTTTTGGATGTTGAACTCTTTATGAGAGTGGCTTCAAGCTAGGTAAGAGAGAAATTATGAATGGCAGGTGGCAAAGAAGCTATTAAGACCTGTCAATACACGCAGAAGTTTTTCCTTATATGTGAGGTAAACCATGTATGCTTCCTTCACCAGAGGATAGCTTCATGATTCTGAAATGAACCTGAAGAGTATTTAGAAGACTGCCTAAGAAATAAAGGTCAAAAACATTTATTCTGTGAGAAATTCAGAGCCTAAACCCACCTTTATTGTTGCTTATTATTGCAGAGTGGTCAGACTGTGTTCCGAGAGTGTTGGAAGGTAACTTGTGTGTCTCCACTAGGAAAGACTATTCTCAGGTATCTTTTCTGCTAGACCAGGAGTGAAATTGGGCACACCTTAAAAGCCATAGAGCTTGAAGATTTTGTGAGGAACTTTAGTAAAAAGGAGCTCTTTTTGTGCACCACGATGAAACACTAAGAAGTATTAGCTAAGGACCTAAATTAGCTCATCGCAAAGAAATGGAGAGCATATGAAGTTATATCTTCATGTTTAAAGAATCGGTATTTGTCATCCCAAGGTGTCAACTATACAAAAGCTTTGCTGGTTAGCTATTTCCCACCTTTCCTGTATGAAAGGGTGAGAGCTCTCATAACTCATATTTATTGTTTCTAGCCATCAGCTGGGAGAGGGAAATGTCCCAATCACAGAGCTCCCACTAGAGGCCACCACAAACCTCAATAAAGAATTTAAAGGATTATAGTTTTGAGCAGAGTGCAAATTTGGAGAGAGAAACCAGAAGTAAAGCCATAACCTGTGTCCCATATGAGCATTTTTCATGTCTTCTGTAATGAAAGAAAATGTGTCTGAGCTTATATGAAACTCATGTATGCATCAGGTTTTTAATCTCTTTCTGAAGGGAAACTTTCTCTGGGAAGAGGGATTAGGTCTAAGCAATGTTTTTCATCATTATAGTGAAGTTTTTGAGGGTAATACACAATATCTCTGTTTCATGGAGGGGAAATATTAGGTCCAGAGAGTTTGAGACTTGCACAGATTGTTAGGTATTGTTATTAGTTCTTGCTGCTCAGGGCTAGAGATTCTTGATAACATTTTATTCACTAGGCTCAGATATCATATGTTATAACGAAGAAAATGGACCACAACTCTTAAATCAGTCTCTCTTTAATACAGTGAACAGCCTTGCACCTTCCAGAGCTAGCAACTGACACCAGTTTCCAACATTCTCTGAACTTTTTATAGACCACAGTCACCTGTAACACTGTAGCATTTTCCATGGCTGAATACAGGAGTTTGGCTCAGCCAGAATAAAGAGCATAATTAAATAAAAACTAAACTTGAAGGATATACCTGTTCCACCTTTCTCTGCATTTAGGAGTGCATCCAATGCAACATATTTTGCTGTCTCAGGTGAGAGTAAATGGATTATATTACACTTTGTGACAAATTGTTTCACTTGAAGTTGGCTTTTCTCCTCAGAAAGCCTCTATCACTTTCTTCAATAAATATTGGCAGCAGCCACCCAAGGTTAAGTCAGCCTTTTACATTACTTTGCATATTGCTTTTTTCTAAGTCAGAGAGGAACCAGAGCTGGTGCTGCAGGTATTATCATCTTTTCATGATGGAAGCAGTAGGAAGCATGGAGCTGGATGTTCCTTCCTAATTTTATCTCAGGTTTTTGTATTATGTCTGCTATTGTGAAAACATATTAAGCCCCAGCTGATGTATATCAGGTTTAAATGGGCCATCTCAGGAGAGAGAATTGTACTTCTTTCCACAGCATACAACAGTGGAGATCTGCTAGATGCATTATATTTGTTTTCTTTTCTCTAATTACATATGGGATATTATCAGATCTGCTCTGGCAAATCTTCAACTCGCTTTGGGTGTGTTATGTGCTAAATAAAACCAACCAATTTCATGGGGATGTGCTGCTTTTCTCCTTGAAACCTCCATTTGTTTACCTTTACCAAAGTTTTGTTTGGACTGTAACAGATTCTCTTTGCCAGAATGAGGATATATTTATCTTGCAAACAAATACACAAGTCCTTACCAAACATGCTTTTATAAAGGGTTAAAGTGGTGCATGTCACACAGACTGCATGCTGTCACTGCCTCATGCCCCTCTGGGTTGCTGCTGAAGAGGAATGCTGGCAGCTGTGGCATCTACCTGGGACTGTGGCTGGTGGCTCCTTGACCTTCATAAATCACATCTATCACACAAAGCCAGCAGGAGTCAACAGCACTTTCTGAAGTGCTGGAAATACCAACAAAGTAATGCAATTTTCTCTCTTCCTGTAACTTGCTAGCTGTTCTCCTAAGGTGTTCACTTGCTCTGTTGTTGTGCACAGCCACCCAAAATGCATGAAAAAGAGGTAATGCTTATCAAAAGTTCTTGGGGAAAGGTCTTTTTGAAGTAGTTATTCACCAGCTCCCAGTGAATTCAATGGGAATTAGGTACCTAAAAACATAACATGGGGCTTTAAAAGGTTTTTGAAAGAATAATCTGTCCACAGAAGCACCTTAGGTGCACTGAGTCTCTGTAAATGTTAGGCTCTGTAGGTCTGCATTCATCTTGCCTAACTTTAGGCACATAATTGAACCACTTCAGTTAGGAAAATAATTGTCCTAAGACTCCCCTGTAGTCAGTAAAGAAAAATAAGCTGCTTGTACCATTAAGATCTCAATTGCTGTCAGTAGGTGCCTTATCTCCTAGGATACTCAGGGTAACTCTAGTTAAGTGCCTAAAATAAGTTAGAAGGGAGGTGGGGACTACCTGTCTGTCAATCACATTTAAGAATACCACGTACGTGTTTTTTGAAGGTAACTTATTAACTTGAAAAATGTTTCATTCTGATTTATTTATTTCTTTTTAGCTAAAGAAAAGGCAGTTGAGGCTCTTCTAACAGCAAATTCTCAGCCCTGCACTACAAAACAAAGACAAAAATGGGTGGCTTTGGCTGTAGGTGTTCACTGATGTGAAATTAAAATTATGGTGCTTTGGAAGGGATGCACTCCATATCAAGGAGCTGTGGCACTATAAGGTGTTCTTTCAATGGTTGTTTATGATGCCTGTGCCTTTACTGCCCCAGTCAGGTGTTAAACACCTGTGGAAAGGGTGTTGCAGTAAATATATATTTTTAACCATTTTTTTTCTGGAAAATCATTTCAAGAGGCTGCAGAATTTGTACCTTTAAAGAGGAGTTTTTTCTGAATACCAGTCTGTGAAACGTCAGGCATTGTCACAGTCTCAGGTGGGTTGCTCAATGGATTTACCTACTATCTGTAAAAAAAATATTGGTTGGGATCTTTCATGAATTGTATAAACTTATTTTTCTATGGTATCCAAAGGGTACAAAGTCAGATGATCTTTTGGATCAGAGGTTCTTCTGTTTTTCTTTTCTGGTTCTCAGCATGCACCAAAATTTCTCTACTGTTGTTAGACCCCTTTGCAGGCACAAACACAAACTCATTGACAATCTCTACTGGATTAAAAGAAATAGTCTGGCTGACACTGTGGAATGGATGGCAGAAATAAAACCAGTCAGATATGAATAACATGATTTCTTTCTCGATTTCCTTTTCTGCATATATCTGCTTTCACACCAAGTCATTAGTATAGGAGACTCAAGAAATGGTTGTACAATAATTTACCTACTAAATCCTGGCACTTAGCCTGTGATACTGACAAAGTTCAAGTGGGCTGAGGCTCATAAGGCATAGCTCTTTCTCACCCTCTGCTGCTACAGTTCTTAAAGACTCCACTAAGATTGGAACTGTTCTTCCCCTGAGTTAACTGTATGGAAATGTAAAGACATTTGAAACAGTCCCTCGAAGGTTTGCTTTGGATTTTTAAGAACAGTGTGAACATATTAGTGGCAAGATCATGAGGATTGGTAAACTGACAGGTTAAGGTGGCTTCAATTAATAGGGGCATCATACTGCCTTACAGTGAGGAGAAGAACGTGTGCCTTTGAAGTGCTTCCTACCAGAGCTTTTGCATGAGCACAGAGTAGACATCTGTGAGGCCTGTTTGTTCTGCCAGTGATGTTTTCAGCCAAACCAAGGGAAGAAATTAATTCCTGCTCCTTAAGAATTTAATGCAGTAGTAGGAGATTCATGCCTGGGATGGTCCCAAGCAACATCTGCAGAGTTGCAGTGGGTGCAAGGTCTGTCCTGGAGAGCAAGTAGAAAAACAAGGCTTTCTTCCACTGGCTAGGGACTTTGCAGACCATTAAAATTCTTAGCGTGGCTTCAGGCTTAAAGAGACTGCCTTACATAGGACTCTGTTGTGTGGTAGATTCAGTTGCTCTTATATGAGATTCTGCTCAATGACATGGAGCGGTATATAAACACAAGAATTCACAGGTAGAGAATGTCCTGCAGCACTATTCACCTGGGCTTTTAATAAAGGACTTCGTGAATGTGTATTCCTTACCATGTTAAAAAAACCTCAAACTGTTATGGGAAAGGTAGAATTCCTCATCTGTATAACATTTCTAGAATGCACAAATATTATTCCAGCGTAACCCTCCAGCTCTACTACATAGTAAGACTTATATTATCAATTTTGAAAACTGCCTGCATTTCTGAATAATGATACACAAAATGCTCTGTAGAATCCAGTTAGCTTTGAGGGGAGCAGGGTTAGAATTGTGGATGATGTACACTGCTGATTGCAAGATGCTGATGAGCTCATTAAGGTTAAGTTGTAAGTTCCTTAATCCATGGTTCATCAGTCTATTAAAGCACATAGGAGTGTTTCCTGATAACAAGAAACCTCTGGGAAGGTTAGGGAGTGTATTCTTTATCCACTCACACTGCGTAGCAGGGTCAGGAGCTGTGAGTGAGGAGAAGAGGGCTTTGGTGTTCTCTGCCTGGATTCTTATCCAATATTCTTGATGTAAATTTATTATTTTCTCCATACTTATCATTTGACCTTTGTATTTGCATTTGCCTTTTTTATGTAAAGGAGAAAAAACAAAGATACCTTTCCTATTCCAGGATTTGTGACCCTCTCAGGTGAGATGGGAGGTGCTTGAATTTAGCATGGGTCTCTGAGGCTATGAATAGAACAGTGCTTCTATGACACCTATGACTCTGTGGTTTCTTTGACCCCTGTTTCTCAGAGCAGCAGAGGCTTTAGCATGCTGATTACCTGCTTACTTTTGGTCTGAGGTATTCATTTCCTTATTTCTTCCATGTATCACATGGATTTCTGGCTCTCTGAGGGAGAAGCCTTGTTTTAGTAGACCCCACTTGCCCATCCAAGGTAGGATTTCTCCAGTCAAGGTGTGCCAACTACTCTTAGTATTTATAAAGTGGGAACTACTCAAGATAGTCTCCTTGCTATTCTTTATCTTGTCCTCATATTTGGCTGCTTTCAGTGTTTAACTCCTACCTTGTTTTAGCAGAGAACAGAGTTCTGCACTACATTCACTCATGAGTTTGACCTAGTCTCCTGGCTTTATGCCCAACTTATATAGAATGTTGTTTTCACTTATAACTTTGATTTCCTCAAAATACTTAAAACAGCAGAACATTAAAAGATGGACTTTTTTCCTATATAAGACAAATGTAAGTAGCTAATTAAACTAAAATTCATGTTTTTCTAAACCAGGATGATTTGCTTCAGTCCTTTAGTCTGGCTCTTGTTTTCTTTCTTCCCTGCTTAAGAAGAGGTAGGGTAAAAGTTTCTTGTTGTCATTTCTTGAATGTTGCCAACATGTTCAGACTCTCAAAACTTTTATCAGTCATGCTAATGGAAATATTACAATGTCATGCAAATGTGAATTAGTTGGCAGAACATCTTGTTGCAGACGGGGGAAAAGAAACCCTCGCATACTGAGTGGTATATTTATACTTTCCAGGGGCCTACTTATTGGTTAAAATGGAACACATGTAGCAGTACTTCGTAAAAATAATGAAGTCAAGGGTATAAAGTAACTAGGCTTCTCCAGTTTTCAAACACACTTTCAGATCAACAAATTGAAAAGGTTTTTCAGGATTGTCTTGTGGCTTTATGCACGAAAGATGAAATCATTCAAAGAAAAGGGCATAGAGATACCATCTGATATGTGGATCACAATAATGCACTCCATGCTAAGAAAATAAGACCAGTACAGAAACAGTCTTGAATGAGGTTTATCATCCATTGTTCCCTATAAAATTGATTGACAATTCTTTTCCAACAGTGTAACTTTTCAAAGAGCTACAGGAATTGTTCAATCCAACCTCATTTATATTGGGAAATAAGGCTTTGTGTGCTTTTATTCATCATGGCAAGCATAGAAAAAATACCAGCACTTATCTGATCCTGGTTTTACATAATGCAGCATTAGTCAACAAAGTTTTACCTGCATTCCTCCTTTAGGTTACTGGGTCAAATACTGAAAGTCATTACCATTTCATGGCTGCTTGGTACCTTATTTTAAAAGAAGCTGGAGAGCTCAGCTTAGCTCCTGACAGGCCAGCAGAGCTGTACCAGTGATATGTAGGGTGTTTTGGACAAAATGAGTACAAACTCAAACTGAGCTAAGCCCCAGCTTTAGGCTATGGTCCAACAATGAGTTCCATTGATGTTTCCATGGAGCTCAGTACAGGATCAGCCACAGTTGTGTTTTAAAAAAATATTCTCCTGAGGCCACAGTGTTTGCTGTCCTGTTGGGAGCATGGGAGAAAGAACAGCCATTTTGTGTTATTTTGGCACATCTTCCATGCCTTACAGTGGAGCACAGAATAGATGCAAGAGCAAAAGCACATATACTGAAACATATTGATTTTTTTCCTCTTTTTTTTTTTCTTGGGGAAAATTGCTTTGTCTCTTTTTTTCTTGAGAATTATAGATTAAAGATATCCCTAGACAGAAGTCTGGATCAGAATAACCCTAAGTGATGGATGCTACTGCATGAACTTTGTTCCTGGTTTTGTAGGTGTAGTTTAACTCTGCAACTGCCAATCAACATCTCAGATCTGAGCATCCCCTGCTGTGGGAGCTGTGTCATACATTCCTAATTTGGTTTCAGCTGACATGGTCATTGTGGCAGAAAGGAAGGAGAGGTATCTTGAAAGAGGAGAGGAGCTTTTCCTTATGCTGCTTTTGAGTGAGGAATGATTCTGCACCAGCTCCTAAGAGGAGGGGTATTATTTTAAGCCAGCTATAATTCTGGGTTTCTGCAACTGACAGCTACACTTTCTGACTGGGGTGGGAGCTGGCTCCTGGCCCTGAAAAGGAAACTAAACGGTCCTGCATACATTGACTTTAATCTCCATCATGCATCTCACCCACTCATGCAGACTCCTTGGGTAGTGAAAGGAACCATGAGTACTCCCCCAGAGTGATTCATCTCACCTTAGGATAGATGACTGACCAAATTCTGTCCTGCAGATAAATCCCTGTGCAAGTTGATTTCTTTCTGGTCTTGCCCAAACAGGGTCTGGTCAACTATATCTACACAGCCATAGTTTGATGATCTGAATTCCCTTCCAGAATCTGCAGGCATCTCATTTAGGAAAGGGATAAATGCTTCAGAAGTGTAATGGATGTTGCATTTTTATCAGAGTTACCTGTAGTAACTATACTGGAGTACTTGAGAGTTAGGTTTTTCAGTTCCTCCATGCTCAGATTGCAGGGGGGTTGTGCACAGCTCTCTGGTGTGCTACTTTCCCCATGTCCCTGACATTATGCAGTATTTTGGGTACTTCCTAGGCATATGAAATTCAGACTAGCAGTTCATTGTGATGCTAGGGTTTAAGATTGCTTTCTTGCTCTCCCCAACTTAGATCTTTAATTCAGTGTGCTCTGATTTCTTCTCTTTCAAGAAACTCTGTTTCCTGTCTTACCTTCTCTGCAAATGAGTTAAACTTAACCCATAGTCTGAGCATCCTTGAATTCTTGTCTGGTTGTAGATATTACTAGATTCCTCTTTGGGTTTTGGAGAAATACATGCTGATGAGACAATGCCCAAGTGGGGAAAGTAGAAGTGCAGGTCTCACCTGAAGCATGACAATTTATATACTTTGTTTGACAAACCAGTAAAAAGCATAAAAAGGGATACTTTCATGATGTATAACTGCCTTATATAAATAACTCAGAGCTGTTCATGTTGGAAATAGAGCCATAGAAACAGATAAAATTAAAAAGTCAACAGTTGAAGAAGATATTTTTACTGTATATTTTAGGTTTGCCATTTTAAGACACATTCAGGCGGTTCTGTGACGTGCTATTTAGCCCACTGCTCAGTAATTAGCATAACCAGCTAAGAAAACTTAGCTTGCTTTCTTGTCTTTTTAATTGTACACAATTCCTATGGAACCTCAAAGGGCAAATAAATCACCTTTGTATTTGTTTTAATACTTTTTTTTCCCTGTACCCCCAAATTCAAAGAACAGTCAGTGTTTGCTGAGGTGTCTCTGTTTCAGTCAGGGAAATGCAGAATACAGAGAAAATAAGTAGTTATCCTAGTTAACACAAAAACTGAATATCCAAATAAAAGATCCAGGCTATACTTTTTTTTGAAGTCTATAATTTCAAGTCTCTCTGCCTTTTATTTGAGCATCACTTATATTTTATGTTTGGTATCAGATATGCTGGCGAGGTGAATTAGCTAGATTTCTTTCACTACTTTTCCTCATGATTCAAGTCTCCCTAAACTATCTTTTGTAGGTGTTCTGGTTTTCAAAATACTCAAAAGATTATGCCAGTTAGGGCTGGCAGCAGTTAGGGTTTGGTTTTGAGTATTTGAAGAAAGGTGGAGGAAACAGTGAAAATGAAGGGGAGGACATCAAGCCCTGTGCAGCAGTACACTATGCTGTGCATTAAGAAAGGAAGCAGATGAGTCTTAGAACAGGGTTTTCACATGACCAAGAGTGTGGAAAAGCATCTTGCAAGACTTTAAGTTTCCTCCATCATTAACTATTATAGTTCTGTGTCATATTTACAGGCATGATGTGAAACTAGATGTTCTTTAAACAACTGTTAGTTCAACTTCTTCTAAAGTGTTTGTTCATCTACTAACTCCAAATATAGTTACTGCTGTTTTAAGTTGTTCAGTTTTCTAACAAGCTTAGAAACTTTTTCAAACTTTTTAGTCACAAAAAAGTGACTAAAATTATAATTGCTGAGAATATTCCATATTCAGATTTATTTTTTTCCCCTGGAACAAAATCATCTTGCTTCAAACCATACTTAGAAGCTGAAGATGCAGTTGTCCGAGACTCCTTTGTCTCACACTACTACAGGACTCTGGGAATAGCTCCATGGTGAGGTGATGTCCTCTTGGAAACCTTTAGTGCACTTGGAGCAAATCCCTAGAGTTCAGGCCACTTGGCAAGGACACTGTAGTCTCAACCCAAGTAGTGCAGGCTGTGGGAAAAGACAACTTCTGCTTGGCCAGAACAAACCCCTTGTATCCAAAAGGGCAGGAGATGAAAAGCACAAATGGAGAATCACAGACACAAGTAACATCTTAGACTTTACATCATTTGTGTCACCTTGACTTGTAGTCTCTAACAGGGTATGTTATTCTTGATGGCTTTTCAGATCAGTTAAAATGAAGATATTGCAACAGCTTCAGCTAAACTTAAAACTGGAGCATTTTCATATAGCTAACATAAAAAAATGTTCTGTGTGATTCATATTATTATTCTTTTGTGTTATGCTATTTATTTTATGTTTTCCCATATTTCCTGGCACTTAAAATACTTTGGAATAACTGCCAAGCACATAATTACATGGTTCTGTTTGTCAAAAGGTGTAATTGTGGGTATGGCATTTAGGATTTTGGAAATTGGGATACTACCAGAGAAAGTCTGGATTGCAAAAATGCTGACTAATAATAAAGAATATTCATCTATAAATTTCTGTAGAATTCATCATTCCATAAGGGTGAGGTAAAAAAGGCAGCACTCTGATTTGGATACACTCTGCTTAGAGAGTTTTTTGTCATAAATATAGACTCTAGAAGCTTGTTTTTTCAGTGAAATCTTAGGACTGAAGCAACTCTGTGGTGATGGATTTATTCTAGTGCTGTGCCCTTTCAAGGGTGGGCATTGTCAAATTAAAGAGGTGTGAGCAGAGGTTGAATGTCACCACTTGATAATGCTGTGAGCTCCACATATGCATACCAGTTACTGTAGCTCTGTGGCTGACCTTGCTTATGGATCATTACACCAAACTCTACTCCAATACATCCATTTTTTCACTCTGCTTTCAAAGTGGTGTGCTCATTCCTAAATGGCATTTTGTTTCAACTTTTCCATTGCTCACACAAGCCCCTTGTGAGAATGAACATGGGCTGTTTCCTCAGTGAAATGGAGTGGGCTTGTGTGCTGCAGTGCTTCAGTTTCCCTCCATGTCCAGCCTACCACTGAAGAGGAAAGTGGTTGTGAATTAGACTGAATTGACATTGCTAATTGAAATTATCTGGCTTGCTTTGCTGGTCAGGGTAAACAGCTAGTGCCACACAGAATGGAGACTTATGTATTTATCTATCTGCTGGTCCTGATATTGTGCATCTCTGGGAAGAACTGTTGTTACGCAGCTGCAGCTGCAGGGAGCCTCTGTGATGCTCATGCTTTTGAGGTACTAGAAATTGCCTGACAATGTTAAAAAAAGAACCATGCAGACAGGGCCAGAGTGGAAGAACTGAGGGAATAACAAATGAACTGACAGCAATGACATCTGGAAAATGCATCACTGAACGTAAGATGCACTTACCAGAATTAAAGTAGCAGGTATAGTATGTAGTTTTATGATACCTACAAGCAGTATAACCTGCTTTTGGCATAAACTCTCTGCTTTATCTTGCAGCTAGAGTTATCTTGCAGCTAGAGCCTAGAACAAAGCAGAAGTGAAGATTAGGTTTCAAATGCAGCAAACTAGTTTATAAATCTACCTAGCATCTTAAAATATATCACGTGTTGCTAAGGATTCCTATTTAATAATGTAGCTCCTTTGAATAAAGCCAAACAACCTCCACCACTACCACCAACCCACCATGTATTTTCATGTTATAGATTACTCTTTACCTCTCTTTTGGAGGCATGACACTTCAGCAGTCTAATGAAATTGATCTGTGAATTGTTCCTATACCTCTATCTGTCCAGATATTTATTAATTACTTTGCACTATGCATATTTTCAGAACAAATTTCAAATATTTCCTCTTAAGGTGAATAATCTTGAAAGGGCTGCCTAGTGCATGGATAGATTTTATTCTACTTGGTTTTTATAATCGCAAACTCTGGAAATGTTATCATGATCTGAATAAAAAACCCAAGGAAAAAATTTCAAACCGTACAGTTACAAGAACAAAAATTACACTTATACCATCAGTGTAATATGACATAAGTCATATTAACTTACAAAGCATTTTACATGTTTATTGATATTTTATCTAACATAGATCTTATGGTATATAATTAGTAAGGTACTGTTTTATAGCTGTGTTATCAAAATACATAGTATTTAGCATGTGCAATCTGGTATGAGTGTCAATGTGTGCAGCATGTCCTGCTGATGGCTGGGCAAATGGCTCAGGATAGACCTAGTGGTTACAGATATGTGTAAGTTTCTGCTGAATGTAAAACTGATGCCTAGCATCCTGAAATACAAAGTCAACTTCTACCTTTGTAGTTAGGCTGAACCTTACTAATATTCCTGATCACATCAGTCCTGAAGCTAGGACTCTGCTTTCTCATCTTACGACTGAAAGAAGAAGAAAAATAGAAACAAGGTAGCCAAACTAGCATAAGGTGGATGTCTGAGTTCTCACCCCTGACCTAGTGCTCAGAATCCCAACCCTTTTACACCACTACGTGTCACAGCAAAGCATCTTTGGTGCTCTGAAATATGTTTCGTTTGGGGAATACACTCACTTCTGTTTGGAAACCTTTTACTTCTACATTCATCTTTCCTTTATGTCTTGCTTCAGCTCAGAAAAAGTTGACAGAGAAATCTACTTGAAGACAGCTTCTCTGAGTCATGGAATTGAAGCTAAGAGAAGCCTCTTACTCATGTCAACAAACTGTTTCTGTTCCCTCGTGATCAGCCTGGGAACCTATCAAAGGAGCCCTGGTGTTTAATTATTTATTAAGGAATCCATTACGGCAAACAGTTTAAATATTTCTGGTGTATGAAGAAAAGTCTATTTCAGACAAGTTGAGGAACTCTCTAGGGGGAAATAGTAAATACCACCACAAAAAGATGGATTGTGAAGGAGCCAAAAATCAAAATAAATATAACTAAGGATTTATAAACTTTATTTACTCTGTCTTTCAACTAAGGGCTCTGAAGTAGTTCTAAAATTGTAGTGGCTATTGGAATGGTAGGTTCTAAGCTGCCTCTGGAACTTTGGAACCCATCTCCATTGTGGAGACCTTGTGTTAGGTTCTGGTGTGCTGGGCACCAAGGAGGGCAATGGACTGTCATGAGCAGTGGTTCTGCAGGAATTACTGAAGACACAGAGATAAACTGTGCAGCCTTCTGAGTTAATGAAAACAAAGACTTCATAAAACTTGAGATAACTGATCTTGTGAAAACAAGATCAGCTTTGCTGGTGCAGTCATGTGTGTCATAGCTTAAATGTTATTCCAGGAGGCCTTTAAAGAATGAATGTGTATACTTTGCTATATACAACTTTCATGTGCATTACAGTCAAGTCTTTGTCCTGTTGCCATTAAACTCAGTCTAGCTTTGAGATGGAGAAGATTTCTGGAAATTATCCTCTTTTATTTAAACATATCAATTCATTAACATAGACAGAAGTCAAATCTAACATTACTTGAAAGTCATTGTGATTTGCTTGGAATGCAGCACTATGACTTGGCAAGATCACTTTATATAAACCACCCAAAGTACTCATAGTAGCTTGAGGCAGAAAAAAATTGCAAGTTTTCTTTTCTTTTTTTTTTTTTACCATTTTATACTTAAAGCCTTAGGATACTTCATTACAGAAGACTGTACAATAACTTCAGGTAAATTAATATTATTGAAATGTTTCCTTTAATCCTGTCAGTGTTGCTATGTAAAATAAGTTTTAAAAATGAAAAAAATCATACTTTAATTAGTAAGACTAAAATATTTGCTTCAGAAAACTTCAAAACTTCAGTTGCTTCCCTTTAAAGGACACTGAAAAAATATTCCTCTCCCCATCCATGGGGGAGAACAACAGTGCAGAAATATATTTTTGTGAAATGTTTCGCTCTGAACAAATGTATCTTCCCAAAGGGAAAATTCTAACCAACATATGTTTCTTCACAGCTAACTTTCTCCCAGTTAGAAAAAAACAACAACAAAGTGTAAGGTAGGTAATATCAGTAATGTAAAAGCAGTGTAAAATAAGGAGTGGCATGCACAGGATAAAGGATGTGGAGAGAATGTGTTTCCTTACGCATTCTTACATAAGCCCAAGTATTTTGCTTAGTTTTGTTCCCTTACCTATTTGCAGACTGCTAGTATTGAACTTCTGTAGGATGTTGTGTTTCACCACTTCCTCTGCCTATATCCTTTTCAAATACATTGTAGATGACTCACAGCACCAGCTATATTGACTGAATCAGATGATGTTATGAAGCCTTGGATGGATCACAGTGATGCCATTTAATTCTTGAGGGCTTACAGAACGTGCCCACTGTGTGGCTATCAGAGCTAGGATAGATGACCTTGCTTTTGGCCTGCACTTCCAGAAAGTTCTAAATTACTTATTAAAACTGCTTTATAAATAAAACAGTAGAGCTTTTGACATTTAAAGGCTTCAAGATACGCTATATAGCTTACTGCAGAGCATTTAAGTGAGTCATCTTCTGACCCTGCTGCTGCTTCTAAAGGTATATACTTTTTGTAAAAGAAAACAAAAAGAACATTGTAATAGGTGGTAATTAGACCCAGCAATAGGTAGCAGATGCTGCTGGTTCATGCTGTTCTCATGCTTATAGCAATACATGTTCTTAACACAATAGCATTTCATTTATAGAAGAAGGTGAAATATAACCTTCCCAGAAAACACGTGAGAGTCCTGATTTGTACCCTAAGCTCTGTCTTGCTGGTTGCAAGAGAAAAAGAGCAGTCAATTGTTTCAAACAGAGGAATCTCTCTTCTCTGCCTTTACCTTCAGCATTACAGTAGCAGGACTCCATTACCCCTGGGAGAAAGCCAACTCTAAAATTTAGGATATTAAGAGATAGATGAGATAGAAATCAATTACCTTTAAATCATTTAGTGCATTTACTTGTTTTTATCTCCTATCTATTGTGAGCTGTTTGTTTTTATTCCCTCCTAGGGGGATGTTGCTGCCATTAGTTCCCCATCTCTATTGACTCTTGCTCTCACTGCTTTAATGGCACCTGCCTGCTTTGCAGTTGGCTTTAGCCTTATGAGTATCTGTATTTCCCATCTAAATGTCATATGTAAAACCAATCACACCAAAAAAACACATGCTGGTGCTTACTGCTGATTAAGGCTTAGGACTGGGTTAATTAAAATAGTCCCTGGAAACACTAGAAGAGACTTACGAAGAGCTGCAAATAACAGAAAGCTTTAGAGCTTGAATATCGACCAGAGTGTTTGGCTGTACTATTTTCTTATGTATAGAGGATGGAGAATGTCAGAGGAGAAAACAGAACTTTGTAAATTGGAAGATGTCATATACATAAACAACAGAGCAGACATGGTAACAGAAGCTTTGCTTTAGCTTTAGCTCAAGAAAGCCAAAACTAAGAAGTATTACTAGCCCATCTCCAAGAATTAGTGTCGTCAGATATGTTTTAAATAATGCAATGGGAAATGATCTGACTATCACTCCAGATCTGATGGCAAACTTTGTTCCTTTTCAAATTATTTGAAACTGAAAACTTCAGTTTGCACAGCTGTGTCTTCTCAGCCTTCATCTAATGATACCATAATTGTACACAGTACACTTATAGCTGACATTTATTAAAATTTGTGCTAAAAAAGCCAGTTCTGTCCTGAAGGTCATGACTGGATATATCTATCACTATCATTTTTCAGAAGATTAGACATCCCAATCATTTCCAACTACTTCAGCAAGAAACTTTTGTCATATAACATAGTTTTGTGATATACTGTAGAAGCAAAAATATTTGCCATTTAAAAACACTCTGTCATAAAACATCCTGTTTCACAAAACAAAGAGCACTTGAAGGTTAAAAGTAGCTCAAGATGTTATAGGGGAGCTTTTAGGCTGGAGAAGACATCTGTGTATATGGGAATGTGAGCAGATGAGTTATGGAAGGCTGGCTGATGGATCAGAAATGAGGGAAGGCTTCCTGGGGCAGAGTGGCCTGTCATGGGGTCTGACTCACTTGCTGGAAGCAGGACTGGGAGCCCTTGAACTGGTTTGGAGTGAGCCCTATGACTCTTGGGAGCTCCATTGTGTGCTGCTGTATTGTGCTGCTAGTACTTAAGGTACAGGGAAAAGCCATTTTAAAGGATTTTCATTTAACTGCTCTACATGAACTTTTTCTTAGCCTACATTTTAATGCTTGACAGCTGAGCTTTTACAAGTTTTCAAGGCCATTAATCAGAGCAGTGTTTTGGGAAGCTTTTGCAGCATGTATTTGAGAATTTGTATGAAATTGGTTTAAACTACAGGCTAAGGCTTACTTTTTGAGGCTCTACTTGGCCTCTTTCTATAAAGCATGGATAAAAATGAAATTGTTCTAAGAACCCATAATTAGTAGCTAATGTTTACAAAATGTTAAAGGTTGTTGCTAGAGTGCTTCTTCAGACTGGGATGTGAGAGAGATGGCTAAACTTAATTTAGATCTATTTCAAAAACTTTTTTCTTAAGCTGCAAGGATATATCATTTTTATACAGTGCAGTACATTCCGACTTTTCAAACAGGCAACAGGAATAAAGTCATTCTTTCAGGAACAGGTATGACGTAATTTCTGCTCACATGAAGCTCCTATTCTCTGAAGCAATTTGCTAGTGAATCAGACATAAGATAAGAAACAAGACTTCAGATTGAAGCTTTTGCATAGATATGTTAATTCATTTGTCCAGAATTACTCACACTCCAAGATATATTTTCAACATTCAATTCCAATAAGGACCAGAAGCATATGTTGATTTATTTTGAAATTACTTTTCTAAGATGGCAGTAAAAAAAAAAAATTAAGCAGCGTTGAAGTACTGCTCCTGAATCTGTCTACATAGTATTATATGCCTCTTGAACATACACATAAGGTCCCATGTAACAACATGATGATTGCTGTTTGTTATATTTAATGCCAGGTTTTGAAAGACTCATGTAAAAGGTGCTCTGTTTGTGCCAAATATGTCTCTGAGGATATTTTGCTCTACAGTACTCTAATTGTTAATGCATAGAGGTCTGCAGGTTAAGATGATTGCCAGCAGAGTAAGTTGATGACTTGCAGACTAGAAAGCCTGCCATCACTCTCCTTTGGATGACCTTCTCATACCTGCCACTGTTGGCACTGGTTGTTACTTCCATCAGAGTCAGGATGTTACAGCTGGCCTTTGGGATTCAAGTGTTACCTGTGTGATTTCAGTCAAATTGTTTAATCTCTTTACAATTCATTTGCAAGACTTCTCCCTTTGACACAGACTCCCCAACACCCCTCCCTTTTTCCAGGATATCCTTGTTTCTGATGTAGCACTTGTGCTGCCCATGTCAGGGTCGGGAAGGCACCAGCAGTGTATGCCTTGTCCTGAGCCCGCGTCAACAGGATCCCTATCAGTTGCCCATGTCCACGGTAGTTGTGACCCATGGTGGAGCTTTAGGGCTATAACAGACACAAATGTGGCTTCCACACAGTATGAGGGGCAGGCAGGAACCACTGCATGGAGCTGGATGGGGTGCCTCATCCTGCGTGAAGAGCCTGAGGGCAGGGAGTGCCAGTGAAACCTGGCCCAAGGGCTGGGTGGCTGCCGGGGTATAGGCAACAACTTTCAAGTGAATGTTTGACTGAATTAATATCTGATGACCAGAAAAACTGGCTGGGGGATCAGTGGAGCAGGGAGGACTTGTGTATTCAGGGTAAGTCAGGCATTGACTCAGCCCAAGCGAGAAGGCTGCCATGAATGATGGCCCTTTTCATGAATAGGGGTGCCCACAGGCTAGGATTGTGACTGAGCATTGGGCTTGGTTTTGTGCTCTGGCTCAAATAATATCAGAGTGTGAACAAGATAGAGGTGCACATTAATATTGTCATGGATCTGTTATTTTTCCATTAGAAATATATGGGGGAAAATGTGGAAAACAGTGTCTCAGAGTCCAGGAACAGAGTGAGATTCAGCATGCAAATTAGGTACTTAAATATTCTCTTCCTTGGTCTTTTGCCGCCATTTTGATAAGAGTAAATTGCTGGGAGTGCAACAGTGACATTACTGCAGATCAGCTTCCCTTGCACTCCCTCTGCATCCAAGNGAAGTGAGGGGCCCAGAACTGGACACAGTACTCAAGGTGAGGCCTCACCAGTGCAGAGTACAGGGGGAGTATCACATCCCTAGTCCTGCACACACAGCACTCACTGTCTGCCCTGGCCTACATCCAGCTCCCAGAGTGCCCTTGCAGGATGGCAGGCTCTGCACTATGAAAAAGAAGAACCTTTTTGTGCTTGTTTAGGTTTGTACTTTAATCTTGGGCAGCCAGATGCAGATGGCACTTTCTGTGTGCAGTGGGTCTAGGGCCGTAACATTTTTCAGGAGATTTAACTGGGCTGATTAATTCATAACTTCTCAGCTACCTGGATAGTTGAATTGGAAAAAATCCCCACCAGCTGCTGTACAGTCCCTTCATGAGCCCTGCTTTCTTCTGTGCCATTTCATTATGCATAATCATCTGAATGAACAGGGACAGTGGGAGGATGTCAATTACAGTGCAGTGCATTCTGACAGAGTTGATCATTGTGCCATGTATTGCTGCAGACAGTGGGCAAAAAGACAGATGTGGCTGTTGCTGCTATGCTTCATGCAAGGTTGATTTTTCCTACTTGCATTTTATTCTAATTATATTTTTAAATTTGCTCTGACATTGACATTATCACATGCCTGAGTTTCAGACATGTTTATTGCAAGCCTGTCATAATCTGCCTCTGCTCTCTGGTGGTTCTGCATCATTATGAGAGGGAAACAAGTCCAAGGAGATTATCTGTGTAGTTGGCTGTACAAAGGGCCTGGTTTTAGTCATTTAAGATGCCAGAGCTTAAGTTTTGTGTTGTGATGGGGGGTTCTGTTTGTTTTTATTTTTTTCACCACTCTGCTTCTAATTCTCTTGGCTCCAAAAAAAAGCTTTAGCATTTTGTCTTAAAGTCAGTGATCAAAGCTTCAGAGCTTGTCTACATTTAGAAGTAGGTTTATCTTTAAGCTCATGAGTCTAAGCAGTACTATTAAGCCCATTTTTTTAGTGGAACATGGAAAAATAAGGCAACAGGATCTCCACAGAGTGCATAAATGGGTGATAAGGCTCATCTGCAAGTAAACAGGACAGACTTATCATGGATCACTTTGTTTTTTCCTGGAAAAGTACTCAAACTAGACCTAAAATTTGTTCCAGAGTGTTTGTGTTGGGTTTAAGGGTGTTGGGTTTTTTTTTCCCTCTACCGTCTTTTAGGTCCAGCACCTTTTACATTAATGAAGGGTCAAGTATAACCACTTGGATTTAGAAGCCTTTCTTACACAAGTGTTAACTACCAAAATGTTGATTTTTCAGGTGAATCAAAGAATCAGAGGTGTTAATAAGCATTTCACCATGTCTGATTCTAATCTCTAAGCCATGAAGCCTATGAAGAGACCCCAATTACTTTCTCCTATTGCTTAGGACAAGAGATGTCCTATTTTTATAGCCTTGCTGAACTCTCAATCTAATGTCAGTCAACAGCAAGCCTATGTAAATTCTGAGCAGGTAGTTAGAAACTAAACAAAAGCATCAGACTGATGCATGAAGAGTTTGGAGTTAATTTCATTTAACCTGTAGAAGAAGTCTGTAATATTAAGTTGTGTTTTCATAAAGTTTTCTTTCAGTGGTCTGTGTAATATTTGGGTATGTGAATATCTGATGTAGTTGTGATGCTGCAAAGCTGCAGCTAGGACAATGCTTGGTAGGCTTTGGAAGCTCTTCTTTTCTGAATTTGTTACCCTTTGCTTGGAGGAAGAGCTTAGCTTTTTGCTGCATGGTAACAGTATGGGTGTTTTTTGAAAAATGTTATCTTCTGTATTTGTCTTTACCACTTTAGCTTGAACTTGTGAAAAGATGTTTTAATGGCTGTAATGATAATTAAAGGCATAATATGAGGATATAAGAGCCCACCACTTGGAGGGCAGTACTGCAGGCATACTGGTTTGATTGTGAAAGGCAATGTCCTAAGACTCAAGTGAAGGGATGCTGGATATAAGCTATAAATTTGTCTTCAGAAAAATATTTGGATAATGATAGACAAATAATGGTGTACAAATCACTTCTTCCTTCATGTTTGACCTCTCTCTAAAGAATTATAATTTTTTTTTCCTGTTCCCTCAGCTAAGTTTCTGCAGTCTGAGGATGAAGGATCTTGGGCACAAGCACAGAAGCAGAAGGGTTAGTTCATGCACCTTTTGTTCCTTTTTCATTTATCAGTGTGCTTGTGAGTATTTTGTAGTCCAAGTGAGAGAGGCTGAACTGTACAATCAAGAGTGTATCTTACTCATAAGATATGCCAGATAGAGCACCAGGCAGCCTTTCAACCAAGGTATTTTACCTTGGTTCTGAATTCCTAGTTTCTTCTATAGGGCAAGAAAAAGAAAATAGAACTTTACTGTTCATCTCTGCTATTGTACAACAGTAAATAGCCCATACAGAAACACTACATTCCCAGATTTTGCATCTGCCCTTCCAGGAATGCACCCAAAGTGTTCTTGCAGTAGGCGTGAAGCTAAGCAACCATTCTGCAGCAGAACAAACTCTGACTGGCAATTTGTAAAGGGCAAATAAACCATACTGAAAAGGAGGAAATGTTCTCTACAAAGCAATCACTCTCTCTGATCCTAGCCCTCAGACCTCTAGGTCCCTTATTAGAAAAATACCCAAAGATGAACGTAAAAGCTAAAATTCCTAATGTGCTAGATTTCAGAAATATGGACTTTATTGAGTGGTTTATGGCACATTAAAATCTGTGAGCCACAGGAGATACATTACTCTTTATGACGAGTCTTTGATTTCCCAAGGGTTAAATTACCACATCAAGTTGTCTTTCTTCCTCACACTCATCACCTCACTTTATTCCATGAGGATGCTCACTACCTTTGCTCTCAGAAAAATGATCTTACACCTGTCCTTCTAGCTCAATTCTGAGCAATACATTTCTCAGCTTACCTTTAGCTTTGAAAGCTGCTGCTTTTATTTCAGGTTTGTATACTTGAAAATTTGTCTAATTTTTCCAAACTTACGATTTGTTCAGTGGAAACTATAACCTACAAATATCATTCTGCCTCTGCTCTTGACCAAACCTATTACTTAAACTCAACCTTTTTTTGAGATATCACAAGTAATGATCCCTCTACTCTTTGAGTTATGTTTGAGCCCCCCCAAAATCTACTTAGCTATGAAATAGTCTCTCTTTGCTCCAAGTACAACTCCATAGTCTCTTCAAGCTGCCTCAGAGTTTTCCCACGAAACTTCACAAATAATTTTGTTTCTGTTGAGCACAGGCAAATACTTCTGCCCATGATTAGACACATACCTAAGGAGCCCTTTGGATGGCAAGTATCTGCCAGTTTGGAGACACTGATGGGAGCAAGGAGATAGGGGGTCAAAAGCAGGCAGTTGTGCTAGTTTTAAGATTAAGTAAGCTTAGACTAATAGTCTATATTCCTGCCCTGTTACAGCTACTTCATATTATTCAAAGATGCCTGAGTTGTGACAAACTATCATTAGATGTAAGTCATGAAAGTCATTTATCTGGAAAATTACTCAACACCATTCCTTCAGTGTCTACTATTTGAGAAACAGCAGGATAAACTTCCAATTAGTGTTACTCTGTTATATAGGCCATAAAGTGAACTTTGCAGACTCCATAGGAATAAGGGTCTGCTGTGAATCAGTTTATCAGGTGGACAAGTGAAATGTCATGTGAGGAAAGAAAAAATATTTTTCCAGTCTTTAGGATTTTTGCCTGCTAATCCATCCACCCATCTTGATAATATCCTGTTTTCTTGCATATAACTGCCATTTTCTACATGATATTGTGACTCTCTCGTCGTCTCAGTGGTTTACAATGCATTTTAGCTCCTCTAGCTACAGAGGCTCTCAGCATTTTAAATTTCTTATTAAAGGAGTTGTTATATTTGGCTTTCATAACAAGGACCACTTGTGCAGTTTCCTTATTTAGTACACATGTAATTGACAATGTGTAGGGGGATGCTTGTATTTTTTTTTTTAAATACAAAAAAAGTTGTTCTCTGTTATGAAAGGGGTGTGAAATATTCATCCTCATCTCTGCAGCTGCAAGAGCTCTAGACTTGATGAGAAAAAGTTGCTATTATGCTCTGAAGCCTGGGTGGGGGGGAATAGGAGAAAATAAATTACACTGCTAGGGAAGCTACTCTCTGGGTCACTTTGCTCTGTTATGTCCCCAGTATATAAGGGAAACATATGTGCTACAAATACAGAAATTCTAAATGAAGATAGGTACCTGCTCTTTGTCTTATCCTAATCATCCCTTTAAGCATTTGTATTTTGGTTCTAGATCCCCATGTTAAAACTCTGACAGCCTAATTTAAACCAGTCTAGGATTTGATTTTTGCAGATGCTATAATAATAAGCACAGAAGTCTGCCTTAGTATTCTTGTGATGCTTTTTAGTTTGACAGGTGTAGGATGCTGTTGTTTGTTCTGCTGTTTGACCTTCTGCTTCTTAATCTTGTTTTTCAGCAGTATCTGCCCAGAATCTATCTTTGCATCAGAATATAAAATTGAAGTAGTTTGTTACCTTTGATAAGGGAGATAATGATCAGAACTTCTGGGTGTCAGCCAGCAATGATGTTACTTCACTCTGTATTAACATGTTAGCAGAAGTTGTTCCAATTACCCACTGCTTCTTGGTGCTGTCATGGCCTCAGGACTGACCACTTGGGCACTAGATGTTTTGAGGAATTTGAGTGGTTGCAGTGTGATAATTTTCCATTAGAACTAAACCAAATCAAAACTATGATAGTTTTACAAAGCAGAACAATGTTGAAACACCCACTAGAGGAGTTTGTGTGACTGCGTGGCACGAGAGCTTTTGACTTTAAAAAGCTTCTGCAGGAAATTTGCAGAAACAGACTTCTTGATGAAATGCTTAGATTTGAGAGACCGGTCGAGATAAATGGCACTTAGTTTCCAAAATACAGAGCAAATGTTGAGGCAGATACTTGTTGCTGGGAATGAAGTACAGTGATTGAGTACTAAGAAAATGTGACCTAGTCAAATTTAAGCAAAAATATTGATTTAAGTCCTAGTAGCAGAGTGCTAGTGGAGGATGCAGACAGGTTGTCTTCTCACTTGAATACCTCCCCCCAGATGAATATCATCATCTGCTTTGCCATCTGCAGGCAGATGCACATTTTGCTGAGGGGCTGTTTCTGGAAGTCCTGTGGTCAAGCCTAATCCCAACAATCTGGCATTCATGTACAGTATCCTAACTTCTAAGGGCAGAGTCAGTTTTCCAAGTGGTAGTAGGAATGTGCTCGTATTCATTTTGTCTCTCTTCATTCCTTGCTCCCTCCAACAGTTTTATCTGCGTTGTAACAGAAAAATAACAGGATTTCTTATACTTTCCAAGAAAAAAATAGAAGTAATATTGTTTTGACTTTTTGAAATCCTTGCCTGATCTTGATTTAGATTTGGACTATAAACTGAGGAGTTGAGAATGAAAGTTTTCAAGCACAGGACAGTTATTGTGAGCATTGTGTTGGGATAAGGAGGAGGTAACATTAGAAAAAAAGTAAATCTAACNGAGCTTTTGACTTTAAAAAGCTTCTGCAGGAAGGAAATTTGCAGAAACAGACTTCTTGATGACATGCTTAGATTTGAGAGACTGGTCGAGATAAATGGCACTTAGTTTCCAAAATACAGAGCAAATGTTGAGGCAGATACTTGTTGCTGGGAATGAAGTACAGTGATTGAGTACTAAGAAAATGTGACATAGTCAAATTTAAGCAAAAATATTGATTTAAGTCCTAGTAGCAGAGTGCTAGTGCTAGTGGAGGATGCAGACAGGTTGTCTTCTCACTTGAATACCTCCCCCCAGATGAATATCATCATCTGCTTTGCCATCTGCAGGCAGATGCACATTTTGCTGAGGGGCTGTTTCTGGAAGTCCTGTGGTCAAGCCTAATCCCAACAATCTGGCATTCATGTACATTATCCTAACTTCTAAGGGCAGAGTCAGTTTTCCAAGTGGTAGTAGGAATGTGCTCGTATTCATTTTGTCTCTCTTCATTCCTTGCTCCCTCCAACAGTTTTATCTGCGTTGTAACAGAAAAATAACAGGATTTCTTATACTTTCCAAGAAAAAAATAGAAGTAATATTGTTTTGACTTTTTGAAATCCTTGCCTGATCTTGATTTAGATTTGGACTATAGAGAATGAAAGAGTTTTCAAGCACAGGACACTTAGTGTGAGCATTGTGTTGGAATAAGAAGGAGGTAACATTAGAAAAAAAAATCGCTAATGTAAATCTAATCTAGGACTGCTGTGTAATTCAGTTCTATTCAACTTGTAATGCATAGTATTTGCTAAAGTTTACTGTAGGAAAAAACATATGGATATGCTGGATTTAGCATCAATGAGGTAGATTCTGTTGACAGATAAAGAACATTGAAAGTAAATATCTGTGGCAACTTCCTACATGTGAGCTGTTAGTCATCTGCTCTGCTTGATTGTGGGAAAGGATGGATGTCAAAGGAAACTCAATTAAAATATATTTTATATAAATCATGACTTTATTATCTATCTATCTCTTTTTTTTTTTTTAGAGGTCCACTTTGTCACTGTAAGTAACAAAGAAAAGTGTTGATGCTGTTGCTTTACTGAATTCTGTGGATCCTTAGGGATTCATGGAAATCTCACCAAATAATTTTTAGAAGGTGACATGAGAATGTTCTTAGATTCATGAATCAGTTTTGTCCTTTGTCAATAGGACACAACCACACTTGAAGTTACTGGATATAATATTTGTGTAAGTGTAACTCCACTTGGGAATATGAGCTTAGCAAAGTCCATTACTGCTGGTATGTGTCAGGTAACTCCTCTCTCTCTTTCCTAATCTGTGAATGCAGTTTCTGGTTTGAGATCATGATTATATTTCCTGACAGTGTTTTTTTTTGAAGAACACAGAAGTGGCTACACTGCCATAGATAAATAATGAGATTTCTTCATCCCTTGTCTGAGTATTCTTTGCAATTCAAAGTCTTCTGACTCTCGAAATCCACAGTGCTTAACTGGAGATATTTAAGCTTTCATATATGCAGATGCTTTCATCCAAAAGGGTCCCACAGTACTTCTCTAACTGCTGGCCAAATCCAAAGCCTGTTGATGTAAATGGAAAGGCTCTCACTGACTTTGCTGACCTTTGGATAAATTCTTGTCATTATTCTTACAGAATCACAGAATGATTTGGGGTTGGAAGGGACCTCTGGAGGTCATCTAGTCCAACCCCCCTGCAGTGGGCAGGGACATCCCCAGCTAGACCCTACAGCAACCTGGTATTCCCAGGTGGTCTCCCATCCAAGTACTAACTGGGCCCAACCCTGCTTGACTTCTGAGATCAGATGAGATCAGGCCTTCTCAGGGTGGTATGGCCTTACAATTTTAATGAGCCTATTAAATGTAGATTGTAAGCTCTGTCAAAAAGGTTACTTCCATGTTGTTGTGGTTTGAGTTAGAAGAGAACCAATTCTCTGTTCAGTGATTTTACTCTTCAGTTAAGTCTCTTTTTAAGTGACTGAATTCTCTGACGTTAACAGTGTATTGCTGTAGACAGTATCTGCTTCTAGAAGTGGCAGTGCTTGATGTTTATAGTTGATCCTAAGGGATGGCATGCAAAAAGGCTCTTGCTTATACTTGCTCCTATGGATTCTAAAGTCACTCCTGACACTTCCATTTCCTTTCCAATTATAAAGACATACGGCAAAGAGGTTGAAGGCCAAATTGCTGCCTTTGCCCCAGCTGGTACTGAAAGAGAAGGGCAGTGCTTGTTTTGAACCTGAAAGGCCAAATAGGAGCAATGTGAGATGACTTTTCTCCTGTCCAGTTCTAGTGGGACACTAATGCAAGCTTGAAGGAAATCTAGCAGTAAAAAAATTGCAAGCCCGAGCTGGAAAAAATTTTGCTCAAAGGCAAAAGGAAAACACAGAGTGCCCAGAGGGGGATGGAGAGGCTGCTGCTGAAGACTGTCAGTTGTGCCACGTGTGGAAGGTGTAGTGCAAGCCTACTAGTCTTCATTTGCTAGTATTTACTCTTCTGGGAAAAGACTGCATGTTGTTGAGGAGTTGGAAAGATCAGAATTCATGCTGGTTGTGTTGGGAGGCTGCAGTGATGGTGCATCCCAAAACATGTACTTTTGGTTGTGGGAAACCAAGAATTTTTGTCAGTTTTGTTGGTTGTGGGCTTTGTTTTTTGTTTTATTTGGCTTTTTTATGTGTCTGTTTGTTTTGGTTGTCTGTCTTTTCTTTGGGGGGGGGGGTGTTTGTTTTGATTTGATTGTTTTTAATAGTTACTGTATTTTAATCTTTCTATATGGATGTGGCTGGTTTGAAAGCATATTGTTGTATGAAGGATTGCCCAGGAAAGTAAATTGCATTTCAAACACTAAATGAGTACCAAACCTTAGTAGAGCCACTGTCCAGAATCACTAATAAAGTAAGTAAGCAAAACAAACAAACCAAAAAGATGATAGTCTTTTTATCACTGTTGGCTTGTATTCCTTCAACAGAAGCAAGCTCAATATTTGGGTACAGTTTTTAAATTTCAGGACACTGAAATGTCACCATTTTTATCTTTGGGGTTACAGAGCCACAGCCTCTTCCTTGGCTTGGAAGCTCTAAATGTAAGAAAATATTTTATTTATTTATTTATATTTCCTCTTTATTCAAATTTCTATGAAGTATATCACAGTCCCTTTTTTCAATGTTTTGTTTAATAAGAGATGTAGATGATTAAGTAAAATGGCTTTTTATCTTAAAGTTATAATTATCAAGGATTATTTTACAGGAAACAATTGTAGTGACTGTGTTTGGAATGATGACTGCAACAGAGGGAAGAGATAGCATCTTGTCTAGACACTCCTGTTATTGTTTTATTTCAGGAAGAGTGCCTTTGCTTGTTTTCTGGGAAACACTTAGAGGCATATATTTTTACATCAAGTATAAATCACATATGTGCTCATGAAATATTTTGGTATTGACTTTTTCAAACATGGAGGATGATGCTGAACTTGAAAGGGAAAATAATTTTGAGAGAGAATTTTTTTTTCTTGATTTGTATGGTAAACCTCATTGCACACATTTTGTATGCTGTTTAGTACCACAGTTAATAAGCTTAGCATTTGGAGCCAAAGTGATTCCAGCTTGGCAGAGTTTTCTGTAATTTAGAGAAGTGAGTTTTGGAATAGATATGAAAGTTCCTGGCTACTCATAGAAAACATGTTATAGGCTTGGCTGCTGTGTGCCTCTAAAGCCACACTAGGATAAAAGGAGTGTGTGAATTTTATACAGGTTTTCTGACGATGTAAATAAACCCCCAATCAGCTGTGATATTATTCTTTTAGAAGTCAGCATCCTCAGGGCTTTGAGCTTTTCATTTATGGAAGACATATTGAATTGTGTATTTCTAGATGCTTTCCTAAAAGCTGTTAAGGCTCTGACGCAGGAAACAGGGCGAAAAGTCCACGCCCTTTCTTAACCAAGAGGTCAAGAGAGATTACTTCAGTGATTCCTTTTTTTTTGCCAAATACATATTGAAGGAAATGACAATGACTTTCAAGACCTGATAGAAGGGGAAGGGAAATTGGGACCTGATTATTCCTTTTCTTGGAGTAATTGCTGGCTTACTCTACTGTGAGGAGGTAGTGGTGTCCTACCTGAGGACTCATTCAGTCCTCTCTCAATGGACCTCTGATTAGACCTGGGCATGGACTTACTAGTTACTAGGTCTGAAATGTCTCAGTGGATTATGATGACAGCATTTTAGTGCTCTAAAAGGAGTGAATCAGGGAATTATGATGGTACTTTGCAATACTGGTGCCATTCTCCCCTTCCTGATTTCTCTGGTCAATTCAAAGATTTGTGGAGCTAGTGAAAAACACCTGAGAGCAGAGATGCAGGGGCAGCAGGGCTTTAAAAGCCCAAGGACTTTTGTGTCCTGAAAAAGAGAGAGACAGCTTGCAGCTAAAGTAATACAAAATATTGTTTTCTCTGGAGTCACATCTCCTGTATTTTTGCTTCCTTTTAACTTGGAGTAAGTCTGCGTATTTCTACTTTTTCTGCAGAGGAGTTTCTACCTCTTAATCCTTTCAGATTTTATTTCAATAAACATAAACGTTTCCCTAGGTTGTTATTTAACTCTCCTACAGCTCCCTATTCCACTCTAATTTTCATTCCTCTGATGCTGGATTGCAGCAGGAAGTCAGTTTGCAGAGTCATTCCTACAGCTAATCCTCTTCTTTTCTCCTCATACAATTGTTCATATTTTCAGGCTTCCTAATCTCACCACCAAACCCTAGAAATTCTTTGGAACACAATTTGAGAAAGAACACAGACCTCAAAAATGTCACTAAGTTCTAAACTCTCAAAACAAAAACCTTACAGTGCTTAAAACGGGATGCTACCAAGGGGCCTGGACCAAAATTAAAAGGGAATAATACTCTTTGTACAAGGCATTTCATACAGTATTTAGGTGATGATTTGCACAGCTGAAAAAAACAGCAGTAAATATTAATTCTTTCCTTCCTTTTGGACCCTGTATCAGCACATATTGGAAATATATACACACAGGTCATGTCTGTGACTAAGGAAAGTTGCATTTAAATATCTCATTTATTTCACTATCCCATTTCTTTGAAAAATTCGTACACACTCTGATATGCCAGGGAGAAAAGCCTCTGAACAGGGAATAATTCTTGAGACTACATATTAGTTTTTAAGAAAATATAATTTGAAGCACATAATGGGAAATTTCTCAAATGAAAACATTACAGAATATAGAAAGAATTATTTCCAGTAGAGTGTAGTTAACAAAAACTTCCTAACATGAACATGGCAGAAGGCTGTACATTATTAATTATTTTTTTCTTAAATAAAAATGAAGGAAAAGCCCTTTTGCTTGGTCAAAACCAGTAGGTGAATCATTTTGCTCCTTAAGAGTTTTGGAAATGGGTTTGACTTCCTGTGAGTAGGATGGACATCAGCTTGGGAGCTTTTATACTGTTGGCAAAATGGGCCTTAGGTGTAGCAGGTCAGTTCCAAATCCCAGAGTCTCCTGAGCTTCATGTTTGACAAGAACCCATCTGTACCAGGATTTGCTCCAAGGCACACTGAGGTGAATGGCATAGGTGTCATTCTTTTTAGGAGACAGAATTCAAAAATATCCTGAAGATCTGAAAAAAGCAAAAGTAGTATTTAATTTAAAAACCTCAGAAATAATTGTGCATAGTAAATGACCTGGTTAATATTCAGATAAGTTGTGTGGGGATTTTCCCCCCTGCATCATGTGGTATTTTAACATTCCTTAGAAAAATATAAAAATAGAAAGACCTGCTTGGAATTTCTGCTATAAGTCCAGCATCACTGGAGAGTACATTTTTCTTGTAGATGATGGCACCAGGATATGGCCTTGTCTTTACAGTTGTTCCTGCACTTTTCAAGCTTTGAAGGCAGTCTTTTGGTGATGAGAAACATCAGCAGAAAGAAAGGATGAGTTAGGACTTGTGATGGCATTTTATCAAATGCTGAAAATAAATCTGAGTTGAAAATACAACATAGACTCCTGGAAAGGGAAACATCTGACCATAAAATTAATATGGAAGAGAGATGCTGAGCAAAAGCCAAACTCATAGGCCTTCTGTGATGAAAACCATTCTTCTGAACCAAGTTGAGACAGTAAGGACGTGGGAAAGTCTTTGGCAAACTGGAACTATTCTTAAATTTTCCTGACTTTTCCTGTTTTGTTTAGACTGTCAAGAGATAGAAGCTTCTTTTTAAACTCCTGCAAAAGGTCATTTGCAAAATATACCAAATATCCATGGCCATTTTCTAATTTAAATATTTTGTATTATACACCAGAAGGGAATGCTGGAAAATTTGCTAGGAGCCAACATGAACACCTGAGATTGATGGTTTTGTTGGTTTGTTTTGGATTTTTGTTAATCCTGTTTCTTTGGAATTATTCATGGCAGCTGTTGGAAGATCTCTACAGATCTGTCAGAGATCATTGCTCTATAGTGGGAGACTCAGAGGAGCCTCCACAGGTTCAGGTGAAGAGTGGACTAGCTTTATAATCCTGTGTAGATGCATAGTCCCCTTTACTATCCAGCTTTAGGAATCTGGATCTTCTTTCAAGGCCACAGGGGAAGGGAAGTTCCCCAGACCTGCAAAGTGAGCTGAGCTGAAGCAGCAGTGGAGGACTGTGAGACCCTGTCATCAGTATCTTGAATTTATGATGGTGCTGCTGGGTTGTTTCAGTCAAACTTAAGCTAGTTAATGGCTCTTTTTGTTTATACATGTAGTTTTAAGACTGTCAACACTGCCTGGAGCATGAGATGAGTATTCTTTTGTTATAAACCAGTAAGAATTCAAATAATTTTTGCACAGCTTTGTCTTTGCCCTCTTATTGAAAGTAAGGAGAATTTAAAGGTTATTTATATTTGACTGCTTGGCAAGCTGATTTTGGCCACCCTCAATAGTTCTGACACCCGTACAGTGAAACATAACAAATTGTGGTTGCTTTATCCAACTTCACTGTTATGTGAGGTTTTGCTTGCTTAAGACTACCAAACTTGTGTGATGAGTTGAACTTCAGATGCCAGTGATGTCAGGGCCTTTGCAGATGAGCATAAATCCAGGGACTGACTATTGGTTTGCGTTCAAAGTAACTAAATATAAAACTGGCATAGGAGACCACACAGATTTTACATTTTCCCCTGCTACAAAAGAAATGATTCTGCTAAGAGAAACAGTTTTATTTAGATGAATTAAGTGGTATTCTCTCTTATATCAGAAAAATCATATGCAGAACACTTGAGTTTGGGTGATTCCCTTTGAGATTCTGTAGGAATTAAAGAAGAGGTAGTCTGGGTTTTTCGGGTTTTTGTTTGTTTGTTTGTTTTCCTTTTCCCTTTCAATAGTACTAAAAACATGTGGAATTTAATCCTGTGGGAAGCTACTGAAGACATTGAGAGCTAAGTTGTTCATAAGGAACAATGTAGCTCCAAAAGGAATGTAACACATTTGAGTTGTGACCTCTGTTATACTTATTTGTAGAGCAAGTAATAAAGCAATACTAATCACAGTGCCTTGAAAACTACATGCCTTAAATCTAAGGGATTTTGTCTGGAAGAACTACGCTTTTAGTATCTTACTTTCTGTGAGAGAGAGCAGGTAGCTAGCTGTGTTTTTGTCAGACTCGACCAGAAGTAGTTTGCATTGATGAATTGCAGTAAGTGACCTAGATGTGGTGTAAGGTTTTCAGCAGCACTGTTCTACTTCTAGAACTATAGAGTCAGGCCTGCACTACTTCTTTTACTTTATTTTAAGGGTGTTTTAATCACAGCCATGAATCTCTCTCTCTCCAGAGCACAGATGGCTGACAATTATTAAAAGAATTATGACAAAGAGCTAGATGATTTTTGTTTTTAAGAAAATAAGCTAATAAACTATTTCAGTCTGTTTAATCAATAGTAGTTTTATTTCCTGTAACTGCAGAAACCATAACGAGGAAATGAGTGTTTATCCTAGAATGTATTTAATATTAAATCTCATTGTTTTAGTTTGATTCTACCAAGGAAGGCCTTCCAAAGGCCAAACTTTAATTATTTTCCTGTCATTTCATTTCAGACAAGCACTGAAGTATTTCTCTCATCGACTTTTTTCCCCCTAAAGATCATTCTTGATAAAATCTAATTTTGATTTCACACACTGCAGAGTGGCTTGTATTTAAACAGTATATTTTATTGAAACCTTGAAAGCCTGGTTATTGATCATAGATTCATAGAATGGCCAGGTTGGAACGGACCTTAGAGACCATCTAGTTCCAACCCCCCTGCCATGGGGCACTAGACCAGGTTGCCCAGGGGCATATCCAGCCTTGCCTTGAACACTTCCAGGGATGGGGCATCCACAATCTCTCTGGGCAACATGTACCAGTGCCTAACAACCCTCCAGGTAAAGAACTTCCTTCTAATCTCCAGTCTAAATTACCCCTCCTTCAGCTTGTAACCATCCCCCCTTCCTAAACAGAAGACAGTGAGTTCTTCTCCGGTGCATGGTCCACAGAAGACAGTGAGTCCTTCTCTGGTGCATGGTCCGAGAGGGAGCAACATTAACTTCTAACTCTTCCTCAAAACTATCTGGAGCAGAGCTCACTCTGTTCTCTATGCTCTGCAAAGACCAGCATTCTAGGATCCTGGAATAAGAGTAGAAGAAAGACTATTTTATAGATACTGATGTTGCTTGGACATGTGGGGGATACAGAGCAAGCAGTCGAAGTGCTTTGGGAAAAGTGCAGAAGCTCTAATGTTGGAGAACTCGGTTTCTGCAGGATTAGGCAACAGCTGAGGAATGTTTTTCTAAAGATGTATATTGAAGAAGTTACCTTTTTCAGGGACAGACACAGTCAAAAGGTGACTTTCTCAGGATTCATTTTGAAATTAATAGCTAATAGCAATGCCAGAGGGAAGAGCCAGGATAACTCAGCATGCTCTTCTGCAACTGCTGACACCATTTAAAGATGATATTGCACTGAGAAATGGAGCCTTTCCTTGCAGTGCTTTAAGATCTGTCTCATCAAAATATGTAAACAAGTGTTTCATCCGAGGCGTCTGCAGGGTAGATCTCTCTCTCTATCACTTTTCACGAATTGCTGTCATGCTGGATCCGAGTGCCCAAAGGCAGACTCTGAGCATGTGTCACGAGATGGCAGTGTAGAGTAGTTTTGCAATTACAGCCTTTTTTGTAGTAGTTGTTGAAGGGCAGAGATTTCCTAGAGAAGTTTGTTGTTTCTGGGTGACTCTTTTGATTGTATGTTTTCCTCAGAATCAGTCTTGAGTACTGGAAAACTTGAAAACTATCTACAATTGCAGCATGAAGCTACATTTTTATTGACATTGTTCTTATGCAAGTTTTGGGGTTGGTTTTTTTTTTGTTGTTGTTTCTTTTTTAAATTGCAACAGGCAGAGTTTTACAGATATGCTGAAGATAAAAAAAAACAGCAGAAATTCAGCAGTAATGACAGTGGAAAAGCTGATCAATATCACCACAGAGTAAGCAATAAGTCCTTATATTGATTTACTTGGTTAGAGTTGTCACCGGAATGCATCTTTCTGTATTCATTTCTGTGGGGCTGATAGATCATCTTGGAGTGGTGTTAAAATGCTGGGGTTAAACATCAGTGGATTTAATTGACTTAAGACCAAAAGGTACCATGAGAAGTTGAAGAAACTGTTGTAGTTGAATTGCCATAAGAGAATGGAAACCAGATCATCTTTAGAAGACCAGGAGTTAGAATTGCTGCAACAAAGCACACGACAGAAACAACAGATTTTACTTGCAAAATCTTTGGTGGATTCCAGTGTACAAGGTTATTGCACTCTCTGAGGAAAGTCCCAACTCTTCCTCAGAGGAGGGAAGGACTGACAGAGAAGGCTTTTCTCTTTGCTACAGACCTTGCTCTGTCAAAAACACTCAAAACAACAGGACCAAAGAATTCATTCAAACCCATTAAGATTGGTGACTACAGTTAGAGACTGCTATATGACACCTTTAATGCTAGACAATCTCCCTGGCTGATTAAGCTGAGCTCAAAGGTGACATCCTCTAACAGCATACTCATGTTCAGATTTTTGGCTGCACTTTCTGTGTGCTGCAGTTGGCAATACAAATGACAACAGGGGAGGAACTTGTGTAGGAGGAGTGTTGCAGGAACAGGATCCCCTAGCTGCTGATTCTCTGCTGGCAGGTTCTACCACCTGCTTTTTCTCTCCCTACTTTGCCTCCTCTTGCCTCTCTCTTCCTCTCTCCCCTTGGGAGATGCATGGCAGAATATTTTTGTAATCTGGAGAAATGCAGTTGTCAATGATTCTGCCTATTTGCTAGTTTGTGACATTTACAATGTTGAAGAGCTGCACTCCTGGGCACATATTGACATTTAATTAGTATAATTACTGTGTTGGCTGGATCTAAATATCAATTTATTAACATAGTATATGGGTAGTTTATCATGTAATGTATCTTCCATAATAGAGTTTAAAAATTAAAAAATAATAATAATTTTAAAAAATCAAAAAATAGATAAGCCACCATATGGCTAGCTACTGCAGTGTAACAGAATAACAAGTATAGTTAATTATGTCAAGCAAGAATGTCTTAGAGAATCCATTTAAATGATCACAGATCACACTATAATCACCAGCTTCTGTTTGCAGATACTTTGTATGGATTTCCCCTTCACCCATTCCTCCACTTTGAGATGATTTGCACATTTTGGTTCCTAGGTCAAAAAGCTTTAGAAAGGCTCAGCTTTAACAAAATAAAGCTAGGCAAATGATTGTGGCTATTTGCTCTACACCCAGTTGAGCTCATCAGTTCAACATGTGTCCAAGCTCTTTTCACTAAATAAGGGCAAAATTCTCCACTCTGTTTGGTGCTCTGTTTAGTGTGTGTCCTGACATTACTTGAAGTCTCTGTATGCTACAGCCATCGATTGCACAATTGGGACTGAGCTGATTGAGCTGGAGACTTCTGCAAAGAGGGAAGTGTCTTACTTCCCAGGGACAGGCAATATGTTGGCCTGCCTTGTACAAGCTAGGCAGGCAACGAGCTACTCAAGCTGGCAGGAGTAAAAGGGACAGGAAAGTGGAAAGTTGTAGTACAGAACAAGCTGGATGGCATAGGCTAAATGCCTGCTGAACAGCTTTTCTGGGCTTGTAAATGGAAGAGCAGTTTCTCTCAAAGGTAGGTCTATTTAAGCAAAACAAAGTTATTGAGTGTCACTCTCTCAGGGTCAGATCATTTAGAAAACAATGAGTGATGTTAATATTTCCCTTTTCAAATTCCATTTTCTCATTTTACAAAGCTCACCTGCTGAATTTTCCTATTGGCCTGGATACTCTGCTTGGGCAAGACTGTTGTTTTCTCAGAGAGAAAAGAAAATCTCTTGGTGTCTCTCACCATGATTTAAACAAGAAAATCTTCCTTCCTCTCCCTAAATTTGTGGGATGATCATCTTTGCTTTCATCAGGCATAGCATCCATCAGCATCTCTGCATGTAAAAGGCATATGTATACTCCCTCAGCCTAATAAATTTTGACTTGAGAAATTCAGTTAACGGGAAAGGGCTGGCATAGAAATCTGAGAGAAGAATGGCAAGAAGAGATCTTCCTTTATAAATCCCTGTAAGGTAAATCTATTTTCTTGACTAAATGAACCTGACAGCTTATGCAAAGCTTTTTTTTTTTTTCCTCAGCACCAGGGACCAAAATGAACTAAGAATAGCCTGTGTTTGTNTTCCTCAGCACCAGGGACCAAAATGAACTAAGAATAGTCTGTGTTTGTGAGTCAAATGATTGTACCAGATCCAAAGGTGCTACAAAAAGTAACATTTCCACTCCCAACCTTTCCCTGCACCTCCTTTAGTCAGCACCCAGTTTAAAGAAGGAAATTCACCTTGTGGTATAAATTTTAGTAATAAATTTGCTCTTGCAGGGCTGTTTTGAATGTAAAATTTTTAGTGAAAATGAAGTGAGATGCAAGATACAGAAAATATACTACTATGCACTTTACTTCTGGCAAGAAGTGTTTTATTACCCACATGGCAAACCAAATTATAATAAATGCCACCCATTTCTTTATCCTGTACTCTTATTGATCTTATGCCTCTGCAGCCACTGTATGCATGCAAGAAATTTATAATGAGTCCGCAGCAACTGAAATTATGAGGATTAACTGGAATATTAGTAGGAAATCAAACTGATGTTGATTAGTAACTGCAGCTTCTGGAGTAAGCATGGAGATGGACTTGAAGAGAGCAGGAGGTTTGTTTGGTTTTCTCCCAGCATTATAATTGCTTAGATGCATTTTTCATTCCTATGGTTTTCTCTCAGCATTATAATTGCTTAGATGCATTTTTCATTTCTATCAAGAAGAAAATACCTTGATGAGATCTTGTCTTTAGCAAGCTTCAGGCCAGAAAGCGAAGTTGAACTCGTTTCTGCCCAATCAAAACCTGGCCATTTGAACCAAGAAATCCACTTCCATTACCCAAGAGCTAACTTTCTACTCGCTCTGTAAAGTTTGTCTTGCTGCTTTTAACAACATTCTACAATATTTGGTTCTCTCTCCAAAGTTTCTTATAATTTTTTTTTCTGGGTAGCAATGTGCACATAGCATGCATTAGGGGCACTATACTTTATTTTAATCCTGAGTTAGCAAAACTGCCACAGGAATGATACTGTTGATGCTAAATAATGTCAGGCAGAGCAACTTTTTACATCTATGAACAGATTTAATGAAACCCAAACCGAGAAAATATGGGGAGGAAACCAGGTGAGTTTTTATACTTCTATGCTTCATCTCAGACAAGTTGTCAGAGACAATATGTGCCCATCTGCCAACAAGTCTCCCTTTCCAAAGTTTTAGGCTTTGTATTCTTGTGCTACTCCCAAAATATCTGTCTGTGTCATGCTTGGAGTTAGACCTGAAAGCAGCCCAAACTGTCTCATGTCCACCTGTGGAAAAGAAGAGCAGATACAGCAAGTAAACCAGTCTGTAAGCATCAAGTTCCACACACTCTGAGCACCACATGCTGCATAAAGCTTCGTGGAACAGTAAGAAAAACATTTGTGGGTCCTCATTTGTAAGACAAGAGCTCCACTTCCCAGAAATAATATGCAACCACTATGGGAACAAAACAAATAAGATTACTTCACTGGCATGGGTTGGTGTACCCACAGCATATACTGTTAGGTTTCTTTCTGTAGAGAAAGATAGTCCTATGCTATTTGTGGTCTTTGGAATAGGAAAAGGGGAATTAGATGTTATATGCTGTGTTGTTTTGTAGTGCTTTCTTTTTAAGCCCAAACGTGGCCATTACAATGATTTAATCAGATCCTCTGCATAACTCAAGCCAAAGAATCCAGCCACTAATAACAGCACCAAACTTGTAGCTACTGATTGGGTCATATTTTAGAAAGACATCCAGAAAGAATGGTTTTGTGTTTTTTTTTGGAAATGGCTTACCATCTGGAAGTTAGGAGGACAGCACAGACAGCATGTATTGGGGGAAATAGATTGAAGGAATAGGTTAAACTACTATTTTTTAACTTCCGAACTTTGAAATATACTTAGATATAGACAGGCAACTGATTGTTTTATAAACAAGCTATGTGTTGCATTTATAAATCAAACAAGATTTCTGAAAGGCTAGCTTTAGGGAGGTCTGTTTTACAGAGGTGCATTGCAAGGGGTGTGTGCCTATGTGATAGTCTGATGTATAAAATGGAATTATGCTTAGGGTTAGTAGTTTGTCATGATTTAATCATTAGAAGGGAAAAACTTGAATGAAATTACCTTTTCGTTCTTTTTATTTGTTTTGTTGTTGTTGCTAAGTTTTGGGTTTAAGTCTCCAGTTAGAGGTTTTAAGATTATCTTGTAAAATGACTCAAATATTGCTTCATAACATTTAACTCCTAGTGTGAAAAATTCTTAATCCAGCAGGATGCCTTCTGTAGCTGCACTCCCTTTCCCTGTTATGGCAAAGGGGTTAAAATTCTAGTGTCAATTACCTTATTTTCAGCAGTGGTCAAATTGCAGATTGGTACCTGAAGGCATTCTGCAAAATTGGTTATACTGTTGATATCCTTAGCCCACATGATGTAAATGCTCTGGACAGTTTGATTCATCTTTCTGCTGAGTGGCAACTATTTTCTCCCTTAAATATTTGTTAGTGCAGCCTGGGTGTATATTGAAAGAAGACCTCACTGACATTATCTACACTATTACAAGCACAAGAATGACCAGTGAGATATAGGCAAGTGACCTATTTTCGGTGCTCTTTAACTAAGCATCAGCATGAAAATCCTAGGATGTGGGTATGTGTATACTCTCAAAAGAAGAGACAGAATTCTTGCCCCAGCCCTCTATTTCCCAGCACTCATTGATCACTCTCTTCTTGGACTGTTCCAGTTAGCTTTCTTGCAGACATCTGTGTGCAGACAACTTTAGGTCACTATTAAGATGAAGTTAAATTCCCTGCTGATTGTTACAGCTTCCCTAAAGACACTAGCATACAGAACAATATAGTTCTGTCTCCATTAAAGGAAGACTGTCTGTAAACATGCTGGTTGGTGACATCTCCTGTAAAACAATGAACTAATTGATCTTGTGGCATCTATATAAAAAATGTGTCCTGAATTATTGGGAAAATCTCTGGCACAATTTTTTTTTTTTTTGCTTTTTGACGAAGGACTTAAATAAACTTAGTTATGAGACCCAAATTCAGTTCACAAGTGGCCAGAGTTGTAGAACAGTGTTAAAATTAAAAAGCTCTTTCTTGAGATGTTTTTAAAATAGCTTTTCAGTAAAGGAAACGACAATGAATCCATAAAACTTTGTATTTCATGAGCTTAGTGTATTACCTATCATCCTAAAATCACATTGACCCATACCTTTTCAATATTCAAATGTTGTTTTCTTCAGATAGGTTTGTAGGAAAGTAAGCAGCTGGCAGTCACAAAGAAGTTTGCTTTGAAGTGGGTTTTTGCTGATCTGCTTCCCAGCAAGGTACATCCTTTCTTATTATTCAACTTTATTGTCGTAACCATGTCAACTTATACAAAGCAAATAGTGTACACAGCAGCTAAGTTTCATTAGAATGTCAACCAATGTAATATGCTTGTATTGTTGGCATAAATCACTTTTTCAGGTTGGAAAGCAAGTTTAGGTAGGCTCAGATGCTAGCCAAACTGTGGACTGTGGGCTATGGCCAAGGGCCAACTTACAGCAGATGGACAGTCTGTACAGACATTGGGTCACTGAGACTAGGAAAGTGGGCAGTGAAACTTTGATCCAGCAAACAGGATCTCCATACTCACTGCCTAATGCAGTCCCTCATGGTACATAGATTTTAGAAGCTCCTTTTCTGGGATATTGGATTGCACAAGCTCCTTGTGCTAGTGTACTGGATATTGGTCTATTCCACTCGAGCAATCACCATGCACACATGCATAGCTGAAGCCTGGCTTGTGCATCCTAACCAGTAAACTGAAGCACAGCCCTGCAAGCCTTCTGCCTGTAGGGTTTCTCTGGAAGTCAGAAGGCTTTGCTTCTTGTAACTTTGCTGGCTTGGAACATCAGAGAACAAAAAGCACTTCATGAATTCTGTGCAAATTATGTTATAAAAAAAGTGATTAGTAATCAGATGACTCACTGCAAATCCATTGGTAATTTTGGTGTTTGTCTTTTTTTTCCAGCTGAGCTGAGAAAGAGTTTATTGTAGGAGTCTGAGAATTACTCACATCTAAGAGATTTTTGGATGTCTGCTCTTCCCAAATATGTGGCTTAGCACTGGAACACAAGATCAGGCATCCCACCTCTTGAGAGATGTTCACTTCCTGTTACTGTTCTCTTATAGTTATGGTACACTCATCTGATGTCATCTTTTCCCTATGATTACAGCAACAATGAGAATTACTGGCTACAGATTCACTGGGGAGTAGGAAGGGAGGAGAAAAGGGGGGTAGATTTTCTGTTTAACATTATTCTGCCATACAGTTAACAACATACACAATTCCGGACAGACATCTGCTTTCTCCTGTTCCTCACCCTAGGGAAGATGGGTTGATGCATAGGATTTGGGATTCTCATCCCACTGACAAATTCCCTCTGTAGCTCCACTTCTCATCAACTCGTGCTGATCAGCCAACAATGTGAGGTCAGCCTCCTAACTGGTAGTTCTGTCTCATGTCCCTTTCTTAATTGAAGGATTTGGGATGTGCCACTTTTGTTTAGTCAAGCTATTATCAAAATCTGCAACAGCCTTTGTAGCTAGCAAGTATCACACTTCTGCTGGAGAGTTCTGAAGTTCTCTTTTGGAAATTCACCCAGCTATCCACTAACAGAAACTCAACTTTCTACTGCCTGTTAGCATTCAAAATATAAGCTGGTTTTTGTAACTATTGCAATTATTTGTTTAGTTTTGTACCCATTCTTGCTGCTTTGCAACTGAAGTAATTGTAGGCGCAAAGTTAGTGAAGATGAGCAGGTAGAAGGATGGGCAGAGCACAGGTTCTTCATTAATGTCATCCCTGTGCACTGCAACAAACTGCAAGAACTGCAGAGATATGCCCTTCCTTCAGATTATGAGAGATATGTACTAGCTAGCATCTGTACATTTTAGAAAACTCTCTGTCTGGATAGTAAATACTAAGTGAAAATAATTACCTATTTGAATTCTTTGCATTTACTAACATCTCTCTGTTTTTTTTGCTTTCCACCCTTTGGATTTCTCCCATTTTCTCCTTGATGATAGAAGCTTCTAATATTAAAAACAGGTTTCCTCTGTCACTTTGGCCTGGCAGCTGAAGCCTGATTGGTAGTACGTATTGTCAGACTGCTCAGATGTTTTATTTCTGCCATGGAGAAATGTGTGGTATGAGTCAGATTTTTAAGTGGAAAATTAATGTGTTTCTTCTGTATTCTGTGGTGGTTTGTTGGTTGGGTTTTTTATTCTGTTTGTGGGAAATGAGCTGGTTCTGAAAGTGATATTGTTGGTTGCAGGGCTTAGGCTGGGTCCTGGCAGCAGCTGCAGTGGAGGAAGCAATGCTTCTGAAGGAAAAGAAGAAACCCACAGAATGAACCATATGTATAAAACCTTAGTTACTACTGTTGTAAGCCACTGACGTATTTAGTTGCTGAATCTGAAATTAGATGCGAGTGGCATATCACATGAAGAACAAAGTAGTACACCATTATCTCTTAACCATAATGGAAATTTACAGACAAACTATAAGCTTTTAGGTGGTGATGTGGTAAAACACAACTTCATTTTTGGATTAGCCTGAGGACAGCTGATACTGACTTACATGTCACTGAGGTGGCTCAGCAATGATCACTTTTTCTAAATGTCAATTAAATTTGTTAGGCCAGAGATGATTCTCTTTGCATAGAGGGTGCTTTACAGTTTTTCCACATCTGATTATGTAATTGATCAGTGCTACAAAGACTAGCAACGGTCTTCCCACTTCTGATTAACATAACTCCTCCTTTTCTCCTCCATCTAGAACCCTATTGCTTTGGCTGCTTGCTCTGACATTCTGTATTGCTTCAGTTAGACAAGCTATGAAAATATGTGCCTTATTTCCAGCAATTCTGCATGAAGTACATTAAAAATTATTTCTGTCACTTCAGCTTTAAGCTTGTAGAAAAGATCCTACAGGGAAACAAATTGAAATGTCCCACTGTGCTCTGAGCAGATGGTATGGTTGTATATAGGAAAAAACAAATTTCTGTCCCTGATCAGCACCTGCTGTACCCAAAGGACAACGATTTCTTTGTAAGTAGTTGGAAGGAATTAATTCCTCTCTTTATCAACCAGATTTTTGAATTACATTTTTCTCCCCATAAACTCCCTTCAGAAAGCAGGCCAAGGAAAAAATTAAAACTGCAGCTTTGTAGCATGTTCCTTGAAGATGTTCTTAGAATTAAGATGACACATGATTTGTGGTGATTAGTGTATAGATGAAGCCATAAGATATTCTACTGACCTTCAAAATGTAGTTTAAAGCAAACTTTGACATTTTCTCAGTTCTGACACAGTTAGGACAAGCCATTAGAACTGCAGGATGCACTTCTGTGAATACAAGGGGACAGCAATGGGCTGATCCTTAACAGCAATGTGATTTTTTGAGAGTTCATTTTTCTAAAGCATTTGGAATACATATGGTCTATAGGTGCTTAAGAAATTAAGCAGAGTTGAAATTCAGAGCATGAGAATCCTCTGTCTTGAACAGGCACAGATTGTGGATGCCCGTGTTTCTCCGACTCTGCTTTCATTTCAGTGAAATTTGGATCAATCTTTTACAGATTGCTTTGACTCAAATGTTAATTCTATTCAGTACCTTCACACATCCTAGTCTACCTCGAGGTGGCTCCTTCTGTGACAATCTGTGTGTACAGATGACTTTGAAAATAATCAGAGATTCCCCAGTGCTAGCTCAGTGTGTTAGAGAGCTCTTGACCTGCTGCTACAGAAGTGGTCAAACTGTAAATTTTTTAATAATTTTGAAGTCAGAGAGCTTTTGGATTTGGAGCTTTATTACAGAGGTGCACAGTATTACTGGCAGGTGTTTTGATCTTTGTGCCTTCTTTATCTGGAAAGACTACTGGAGGGGGGGGGCTACCCTTAAGGCTGCAGTGACAATACAGTAAATGTGATCTCTCTCTTATATTTCTGACTGTACAGACTATTGGATAGATTGAAACAGTAGTCTGGGCTATATTGTGTGTTTAAAGGACATCAACCAAATAGTTGACTTGAAATTCTAAGAATAATAGATCTTAGCCTTGTTTTTAAAATAATGTCAATATCTCTTATCCAAAGAACAATTTTCAGTTAGTTATTTTGACTATTGAAAATTGTGGCAAGTTTCAGAATAAACCCCTGGAAGCCCTTGAAAATGAAAGCACTTTTTTTTTTTCTTTGCACAAGATCCAGTACTTTAGCTTTTCAGCCTGGCACTGCTAATAATTACTTTTGAGTGTGAGCAGGCTTATATTATATATTATGAAGAAAATGCTGGGAAAAAAATCATACAGTGTGCTAGGTTTGGCTATAGTGGGCTTAGCAATGTGAGTAATGGAAATCAGAATTAAATATTAGTGAATGAGATAGCACGAGTTGTTGTGTGTGTGGGGGGGTGTTGTTTGGTTCATGTTTGTTTGGGTTTTTTTTAATTGTAGTATGTTGTACATTTATTAAAAAGTTTGGGTAAGTGATCAGCATAAAAACCCTTGTGAAGTACTGAGCCTCCACCACAACAGCAACTGTTGTATTTGAATAGATTCCCAGGATCCTCATCAGGCAGCCTGGTTTCTTTGTCCAGTTTACATGGATTATCTCCTGCCAGAAGCAATTTTTATGGCATTCAAACGGCATTTCTAAACACACCTTAGGCTGAATAGATGCTGCTTTTGTGAGGAAACTAGTGCTTCATCAACAAACTGTAAAGCTGCTCTGGACATTTCTTACTGTCAGTTCAGAGCTCCTGCTGCTACGTGGAAACAAGCAGCACCAAAGAGATGTTGAAAGTTTTTTAACTCCTTGAATACTTCATTGATTCTGCAGCAACAGAAGCCCCCAACCACCACACTCTGTTGTGGCTTTTCCTTTCATCCTGGATTTTTGCAGAGATGTTCAGATTAGAGAGGAAGCTCCTTTTGCTCCAATGCTCTTACTAACAAGAAGCTGTGGGCACAACATTTAAGCACACTCAGGTCTGGTGTTTTAATTCAAATTGTACAAAACAACTTCTAAACTCCTGCACACACTCTTTTCCTGAAAGTGGTGCTACTGTGAGCCAGGAGTAAAGATGCCTTATTCCTGAACATGTTATCAGGCCTGTTAGCTTACATGTTTATCAGCTGAATGCTACTACACAAGAAGATATATATTCAAACAGCTCCTATTTATTTTTGCTTGGATGTTTTCTGCTGTTGATAGTATCAGAGAGCTGTTTCAGTTGAGGAGGGTAATGTAGGATTCTTGTTTAAAGTTCTACGGAACTCAGACTTTGGAGGCATTTCCCCTGGTGAGATAAACATACCAGTTATATTGCTTTTGCAAAAACGAGCTTTGGTCTAACAGACCACTTTCTGTCCACTGGAGAAAAAGAGTCTCAGAGCTGCAGCTCCAGAGGAAGTGATAAACTGAGAAAGCAAGCTGGTCAGCAAAGAAAACTGCTGTCTTGAACAGTGCTTTGATACCTGAGAAGGTCAGAGTGAGGGAATGTTAGGAGGTGGAAGGAGTGTGGGAGGGAGAAGAAAGCCAGAGAATGAGGGATACAAAGGGGAAGGCAACATCTTGAAGAAATACAGGTTGAGGCATGATCTTGCTGAAACTGGTAGCTCTGTTTGCAAAGAACTCTGTGTGCAGTTAGGTCTCCAGCTGTGTAGAGAGGTCTGTCTTCACCTGGGTGGTTTCTGAGTAATCAAAGGCCTGCACCAGTAATAAGATAGGAAGCACTTGCTCCGCCTGTATTTGACAGCCAGGTTAGCATATGGTAATTTCTTTGTGAAACTGCTGCTTGACCATGTAGCAATTAATTATGACCAATAATATACACTTATTAGTCTTACTGTATTTGCCAGGATTGGGTTATTTTTTCCTGTTGCCAGATCTGTGGACATCTTCCCAGCAGCGGAATGTCCCTAGTAATTTTCATCAGATGCCCAGCCATTCTGTAGAAGAAATGTGGTTTAATTTTGCAGTGCTGTTATTTTAAATGAGGATGTAACTTAAAAACACACTCAGTGATTTTTCCAGTCATGCCAGCTGTAAATACCAGACTGGTAGTGGGTTGATTTAGTGTTCTTGGTATCAATGCCCAGCTCCAGTATTTGAAATCAAGAATTACATTAAGAACCAAAAGATTATTTTCAGACATGGGAGCGTATTACGTTTCTGGACTGATTAATTTGAAAATATACTGTAAAAGCTGAAGGAGTGGGAGATAGGAAAGTTTCTAAGCAAAAAAAAATATAGGAAATATTGACGTTTCCATGCTTCAAGCAATCCATATCTATTGTTCCTCACTTATTAATTTGCTTTTAGCAATCTCTTGTTATGGATTTAGACTTAATCATTGGATTTCCTTTTTAGGCCTTATTCCCAGTTTGAGCAACTTCAAATCTGTACTCCAACCAAAGAGGAGCACAAAGTGTACTTTGCTTTGTGTACAAAACGATGAGCCCTCTTTGGCTCATCATTTCAGTGTGAGGGAAGAGGGGAGCAGCTGATCTGTTTTATTTTTATGAATTCAGTACCTGTGAAAACACAAGACTCAACTATTTAGAACTCTGGTCCAGTGTAGTGATGGAAGCATTTGGACTTTAACTGTAGTTATGGTTCATTAAGGGTAAAGGAATCAACATCCCATTTAATGGAGAGATATTGCTCTTTGTGCCTTGGCTGCTCGTTTCCAAAAGATAGGTGATAGTAGTTCCTATGTCACAGGGAAGCAGCAAGGTAATGCACAGTATTTTAGAGTACTCAAGTAGCTGAAGCATGGGAGTGTCAAAGTACCATGGACTCTAGGCTGGAGTTACAGCTGAGAGTTGTCAGAGGCTTCTATTTCAGTGCTTTTTGATTCTGAGCCTGTTTTGTGTTAGAATATATTGTGTGGTGTTGTACCCTAACTAATCCTTTTCTGGGACAAAAATAACTGTGAAGATGATACAGGCCATGTCTGGACTGTATGTAATTACATACTGACTGGGAAAGAAAAGATTGTGTTTCTCCTCCCAAGGAGTCCTCAGTTGTAGGAGCAGAGCAGTAAATCTGCTCATACTTAGGCTGAAATTATAGAGGACTTTTGTTAGCAAAGGAAACCTATCTTCTCCACAGTGGTTGAGAATGGGAGTGGGAGCTCTTTATGATCATGGTTGTTCTTAGCCATTTGGCAGAAGTGGTGACTAAGGCGAAACTATCTGAGGGCAAAAATGAAGAGAGACTGAGGTGGGCCTTCACAGGATGGGATAAAGCAAAGGAAAAGGAAAATTGAGACTGGCTGTCAGCAAAGAGATTCCAAACAGTAATTGTGGCAACGCCTCTTGCTTGATTGATTTCATGACAGACTGTGCTGCTGCCTGTTTTGTGGAGGCAGCAAATTGGTGTCTGTCTGTGCAGGTGAGTCAGGAATGCTTAATTTTCTCAACAATATTTTATTAGTGCGTGCTTAAAAAGAAATAATTGTAGGTTTTATATTGCTTCTATCTCTTTCTCCTGAAGATGTTATTTCAGAAAAGACAAGAATCTAGGGTGTGTGGGGAATAAAGATGACTATAAATACCTACTTCACATTAAAGTTTGTATAGGTGTTCTAAAGAATGTGGAAGCCATATGTTACCAAAGGCAGGATCTCTTCTTGGGCAGTTGCCCCATTCTCCACCCCTGTATCCTTTAACCTACCTTACATGAACCATGGAGCAGAAGAAGGGAGAAGTGGAGGATTCTGCTCTTTTTGGCCTAGGAACACTACTGCATATGGGCAGAATCTTATTCCTTCTGCACAGTCCCTGCTGGTTCTCTCTCGTATCTCTTTTTGGATGGATAGTTCAGCATCATTCTGGGGATGGTGTGAGGTGTACTTACTACACAAGTATAAAGTCAAAGTCGGAGAGGATTGTTCTTCTTTAGCTTTACTCTAGCTGTTAAGGCGTGAGAGAATTGCTAGAGAATATTTCAATATATTTTTCTCACAGTGTTCCTTTAACAACTTGAGTATGACCCAGTGTCAGGACACAGAGGGATAGAGGTTATTCTATATCCTCTGAGCTGAAAGGTTAGTACTGAATTAACAAAGTTTGGCTTTGTGCATAGCTACTTATAGCAATTATATGCTTCTAGCTCTGCATGATTCCTTCATCTGTTTTAACAGCCATAGATTATAAACAAATAAATAGAGGACTTAAATTGCTGTGAAACTCTTCTTTGATACTGTGATAGACACAGCATTGAAAAGCTTGTGTAAAATTCTGCTGGTTTGTGTGGTTAGGTTTTGGGGGTTTGTTTGTTGTGGGATTTTTATGTTTTGGGTTTTGTTTTGGTTTTGTTGTGGTTTGGTTTTTTTTCCTCCAACCAGAGCATACCTAACTCACCTGCAATCTCTTTTTCCAAAACTATTCAAAGATACTGCTGGAACTTTAATCTTCATGAAAATGACCTATGTGGAAAATCTTGAATTAGACTAACTTTTCTTTTCTTGAGGAGGAGTGGAAAGTTTTCCAAATATTCTCTTTCTAACCATTGAAGTGTATGTGTCTCTGCATGAAAGTTCCTAATTGTGTGTATTTATATATTCATATATATAAACATATAAAAATTATGTGTATGTAAACCTATTAAGTAAAGCACTTGAATGTCACTGTTACTCAGGAATGCTCTCTCGTTTCTCTATATTACCTAGTTCTGTACTAGTTCATCCTAACAGTCTGCCTTCTGAATGGGAATGCACTGGGATCCACTTAGTTGATTTACCTGTAGTTATCTCTTTAGACATTTATAATTTAGTGGCCAGAAGCCAGACTGCATTTCAGAGGAATACATCACAACTGTAGAAGGTAAAGACAGGCTGGTCTTATCCACAGCTGGATGGTAAAACCTCCAAGGAACACCAGGGTGCTGAGGAAAGGGGTGTTGATGGTTTAGCATGTCTTTCTACACTCTGAGCTGATACAGCTTATTGTGCTAGAAATGCTGCTTGTTAGTAAATGTTAAATGAGGTTTTTTCCTGACATCAACAGGTGATTATGTGGTTCCAGCTGAAACAGTTTTTGGTCAGCTAAAGGCAAGCCCCAGCCAAAGCAAAACAGAGATATGTATTTTGTAGGGGGCTGTATCTATACTGCCAACGAAATGGTAAGGCATTCAGGTCATTCCATATTATTAAAGAGGTAGAATGGGGAAAACAAATTTACAACAGTGATATAGCTACATCCATGATACTGATCTCTCACGGTAGGTGTTTGCAGCCTGTACTCCAGCCAAAATCCAATCAGATAGTTCCATTGGGTCTCTCTGAATTATAGATGTGCTTTGCACTGTCTGAATTCACCACCTAGTCCCTGTTGTTATCCTCATTTGCTCTCTAGCATTTATCATGCTTCACTGAAACAGCTTCACAAAAGCAAGTGAAGAAATTTGTATATATGAGAGAGTGTTTTGATAGCAAAAGATTGATGAGCATGACTTTTTATTTTGCAGGTGTGTGGCAACCCTTAGTTTCTCTGGGTTTGTCACTGTTTCTCAGCTCTCCAGAGAACTTTGCTGACTATCTGAGATCATCTTCTTAGCAGAACTACTTTCCAGGTCTTCATACTGTAGAAACCAAAGAGTAAAACGTGCCTATTGAAAAAGTGAGATGTAGTAGATTGCAGAGGTGCAGCATGAATTGTGTACGTGGAAAGGAAAATCCTGTCAAGGCAGTGTGGTGGTACAGTTCCCCCCCACCCATGGGCTCCTCTATACAGGGTCACACAACACTCTGCTGGAAAACTACAGATTGCAAAGTTAAGGCACCAAAGTGTTAAGGCATCTCCTTAACACACCTGGTTCCTACTTGCCCTATTCCCTGGGGATGACAATTACCTCCTGCAGGGGACCAGAGCACTGAGGTGCACTTGAGCAGACAGCTCCTACTCGGATGATAAGCCAACCCTCTTAGGACATGGTATGCTTGCACCTGGGTTGTGACCCAGAGTGGGGATACCAGAATGCTCAAATCTGGGACTTGCACAAACCAGAACATCACAACACTGGAGACAGGATGAAGTGGACAAGCACTTGACAAAAAGTCAGTTATCTTGGATCCTATAAATAGTGATCCAAAATGAGACCCTTGGAGCTCTCCTGGTTCACAGAAGACTTTATCTAGTATCTCCCATGACTCATGATGCCTATCAGGACCATCTGCTGTCGGAGCTGACAAGGCCTGGGTGAGACCACCTCTTTGAGACTCAACTCCTGCCCTTTGAGAAAAGCTGATGCATTGTGAGTATTTAAACTTGAAGGAGGTAATTTTAGCTATAGGCTAGTCTCTTTTACTCATCTCTCCACCTATTTCGGTGTTTGGTTTTATGCATTTCTTTTTTTGAGCGTGGGAATCAACATATATCACTTGCCTAATATTTCTGTGTCTCTGTTTTGTGTTCATGTATAAACACATGCTTTGGTTGGAGATACCTTGTAGTAAGTTAGTGTAATTTTTGTCATCCTCCAACCTGTAATTAAGTTGCTTTTTTACTAAATCACTTGTTATAATAAGTGCTGCTAAAATAAGCCTTTGATTTATCCCATTTTGTTAATAAATCTTGAATTACTGATAAATCAAACTGTGTCAAACATATTCATCCATGACAGACAGCTACCCTTTGAGAGGCTGCCAAGAGAAAAAAGAGAGGCTGCAGTTTAACAAATCATCTACACCTCTCATCTCCATTACTAGCTTTCTACTTTTGGTATCCCACAAGGAAACAGCCTCTACATCTTCCTCTCAATGAGGTAAGCACTGTGTCAAGTAATAAAGCATCAGTAACAGAAGCTTCATCCATTTTCCTCACTAGCTTTTCTTAGTCATGCACTGACTAGACATGACCTCAGTTGCCATTTGGATATTTATGTGATGACAACTCACAGTGGCCTTCTGCTGTCATTAAATCCCTCCTATTCCTCTCATAAAGTCAATCAAAAGCAAAGCAAGTCTGATATGGACATTTTTTCTTATTTCTCCATCTCTGCCTCTATGGCCAGAGTAAGTGTTTCTCCTTCTGATGCCCTCGAAGTCCATAAAGGGCAGCTCAGTTTTCAATGCAGAGTTAAAACAGGTCCGTTGTTCAGAAGACTTATTTTGTACCTTAGTTTGGTTTGCTTTGTTTTATCTTCAGTTTGCATATTCTTTTAAAAAACAAGAGGCCACAACAAACTTAGGTTATGACCTACTGCTCAGCTGGAATTATCTCAGCTTATTTTTTCTGCTGCTCGTACTTAATCTGATTTGTGGAGTTGGTTGCAACTTGAGATAACTGGCTCTTGTTCCCAGCTGTGGACTGAATTATCTTTGTGACCTCCATATCCTCTTGTTTGCTCTTTGAAATGTGTAGAAGGGCTCGTATCTATCTCAGTGAACAGTGACTGCCTCTGTGACATTTGCTGTATTCCATAAAAATGGGTGCCTTGCTCTTATGAAGAGTGTTATAATGCAGATTGTCAACCTTCTATGAGCTGATTTAATACAACCACATCACTGTGTTAAATTTGTCTACAGTGCCTTTGAAACAATTCATCTGGCATGCCACCATGCTCAGACTGACTGTATGCCATCTCACTGAAGATGCCCAGCTTGCAGAAACTCTCTGCTGCCAGGTGTGTGGAAAGATATGTTACAGACAAGAAAACATCCTGGGGAAAATATTTACAGTCAAAAAGTTTGGTTTTGTGAAAGGTAGTAAGAATGGCAACAAAAGGTAAATGGAATTACATACTAAGCATTTCTTTGCTCCACATGTATGTACTCCTGGCAGTAGATTCTCAAGTTTCTTTCCCATCTGTTGGGGAAGATTTCCTACTGGCAACAGTCCCTTGTGGCATGCTGCTCACTCATGCATCCAGGCTTAGTTTTGGTGTGGCTCTATAGGGTACCATTTATCTCTGATTTGTTTGCAGTTTGGGCTCATTCCCTGTGGATCCCTTCATGTGGCTTGGACTGTGACTTTCCCACATTGTTGTATGCCTATTTAGAAAGGGCTGTAATTTTTATGGAGAATAGCAGAGGACTCTGAAAATATATTTCTCTTGGTAGGGTGACAAGGGGATCCAAATTCACACCAAAATTCACATTAGCATTGCTAATATCTGTTAAAACTCCTGGAGGTATTTATGTGTTCTTGTGCTCTGATGAGGGTGTGGATCTTGGACATGTACCTGTATTCAGCATTGCCTCTGAGCTACCACATATGCACTTCCTAATTTGGCTAGAGGGGGTTTTGGATTGCAAAAAGTCTATTTCTGGCTCAGATTTTGTCCTCAAGCTTCCACTCCCAGCTTTAACATAGTAATGTTTAGATGTTTGACTTTAAGGCAACCTTGTAGGGCCTTACTGTGTTTACTTTTGAGTTAATTATTTCTTTCTAATCCTGTCAATTATTGTTCTTTTGGGGTGTGAGTCCCTAATTCCATTTCCTCCTCAGCTTAACATTCATAGTCTGTGTTCTTTTTGTACTGAGTACTTTGAGTATAGAGGCCTGTGCTTTAAGATGTTGAAAAGTTTTCTAGCTTGTTACAGGATCATTTGCTGAATAGATGCCATATACTACCACTTTGGATACTAATAAAAATATAATATTCACTTCCTCTTGGAAGATAATGATGTACTTTAATTCCAGCAGGAGATATGTGAACCTGCTGTAATATGTAGCACTGGGGTTTTTCCATGTCCAGACTGGCAAGTGAACTCCACTGGGATTTGAATCAGTTCATAACAGAGGGAACTGTCTGCTAGACATCCCAGTTTGCCAATATCAGTAAGAGGAATGTTTCGTCTCTAGGATTTTGGTGGTTGGCCACCTCCCTGATAGGAACACTGTGCCACCAGGTGGTAGTGCTGCTCAGAACTACTCTGCTAGTTGGGACACCTACTAGCAGGGGGTGGATTCCCAGAAGTTCATGAATTGAAAATTGCCACATTTTTCATCAGTAAGCTGGTCTGACAAAGTCAAGTGATGTAATCTTGTCTTCTTGTTTGACTGTGGAACAGAGACGTGTAAAAACCACTTAAAGATGTGCTTGCAAGGTCTGCAAGTTTAGCACCACAATTTTAAATTTGTATCTTACAGCTTTTTCAAAACAAGTGTACCAGTTTTAACACACCAGAAATATACTGTGTCTCAGAAATTTGTGGGTGTATTTTTAATTTATATTATGAAAATCCTATGATTTTCTGAATCTTCAAAATGTATAACTAGTCAAATGTAGGTGGATATATCTGTAAGTTTGCTTTTTTTTTTCAAGTAGCATCATTTAAGAATCAAATTATACAGAATATTAAGTCCCTCCATTTTATTTTATGATTTGTTTTAAGTTATTAATATGTCCTGGAGCTACACTGGCAAATATTCAAAAATTTGTTCAGGGAATCTAAATGAACTATCTAAAGTAAAGGGTGATCTTTCCTCTCTTTCTGTTTTCTCCAATAGACTATTTCACCTATTTCAGATTACATAAAAATGGAAAAATCCTCTTCTTTTGGGTTGCTTTATTGGCTTCTTTGGGCACATAGCAGAGATAGATTGTTCCAGTGTGTTCTTTGCTGAGTATCAGCTCTGAAAGCAGCCAGCAAAAGGGCATGTGGGGATGGGCATGGCTTTTCTGCATTTTTTAAAAATATTGCAGGGGCAAAGACCACTTAACTTTATTTAACATCTTTTGTTTAATATCTTCAGGTCTGAGACTTTATCCACTAGTGTCAGTTTTTTCTTCCCCTTTCTGGGCACTGCCAAGAATGCTTGACTCTTCTCCTCTCATTCAGTTCACCTATGTAGTGCTCTCATCTCTTTTTACTGACTTGTTTTCTTAACCTACTCTGACATCCTATTCTATAAAGGTTGCAAGATTTGAATTTATATGATCTGCTGATCACCACTGCATTGTCTTCCTCTGTAAAAGTTGCAATTATGCTATTCAGCCACCTTCTCCCTCCCTGTGGCTTGTTCTCCCCTCTGGTTCCAGCATTTTTTTCCCAGAAGGCTGTTCCATGACCCCAAGACAGTAAGAGTCCTTTGGGGAAGCCAGCAATGCCACTGCAACTGAGGTCCCAAAGGGAAAACCTTTTCAAGTTGTTCCCACAATCCAGCAAAAATGCCTTTTCTTGACCAATCATTTTCTTCAGGGCTTTCCTTTTCTACTCTCCTTCTAAAGCTTTTTTAATTAAAATTGGGAACTGACCTGCTGACCTTAGTCCCTCCATCATGATCATTTTATCTCTCTGAGCTATTTTGTGCTACTCCACCAGTGCAAAATAGTCTTCAGCATTGCTAAACAGCTAGTGGGGAAAGGGGTTGGTTAAGTTAGGAGTATGGAAATTTTCTGACCTGGACTTTAAACTCTGCTTAGTTTACATGTTTGCTGGCATGTGAATCAAGATATCAGTATTGCTTGACCTGGAACTTGCTACAGAGTTTAGATCTGAAAAGGATGCAAATCTTAGAGGTATTCAGACCTAGTGTCTCAGATCAGTTCATGGGAGATACACATTCCAGCTCTAACACTCAAAACTTTGTTTATAGTTTAATTACTTTCTAAAATTTTGAAACCTTTTCTGATAATAATGAAATGGACCAGAGACATCATCAACTGTTTCTCTGGCCACATTGCTAACACATAGACATGAGCACACTTGGTAAGTAATCCTTACATTGGTAGAAAGCTGAAACTTGCACCAACTCACCAAAACATGCATTGACCAGTAATATGTTTCTGGTCAGATTCTGCATATTCAGTACTCTGAACCTCACTGGAGTTACACCAGAGACAATGCTTGCCCCAGAGAGTCTGTTCATGGTTGTTTTGAAATTCAAAAGAGAGAGAAAATTTATTATGTCAACGTCTTCTTCAAGCCATACTTCTTCCTGCTGTGTCCTTTAGAAAATATTCAAGATGACAGGAATCCTTGTAAATTCTGTTTCATCATATATCAAAGCATTGGCCATGTTATTCTACTATTTTAAATAACGCAACCATAGTAAAACTGTTTATGAGAAAATTTCTAGAAAAACTCCCAAGTTCATAAAGATTCTTTGAGTGAGTATCTTAAGTGCAGAATTTTCTACTATTCTTATTTTGTTGTTGTTCCAATGGTATTATAAGATTAAAATTGTCTGTAAATATATCTGGCAAATGACTTGTCATTGATAAGAGCAAAGTCTGAAATCCTAGATGTTTGTCACTCTTCCTCTTACAATCCATCATTTCTCTGTGACCTAGTTCTTCTCTTTGTTCAGTGGCTCTGATCAATACCTCCCACTTGTCATCAAACAGGTTTCACATATGTATCTCAAATAATGGCATATGCCATTTGCCCCATTTACAAGTAACAACCAGACTCAGAAAGTTCAAGTAATTTTACCAAAGTCACATAGAAGAAAATGATTCCAGAGCTCCTGCCTGGAGAGTATCCATAATCTGTACACCAAAATGTACTGGGCTTTGTCTTACTTTTCCTCATAAGGTTAATTACCCTTCATTAGCAATATAAACATTTCACTATAACAGTCATATGTATAATAGACTATTATAATTATAATATAATAGACAATGTCTATGATATAATTTCATGTGGGATTCAAGGGGTTATGAAAGCAACAGTTGACCTTGAAGAGTAAAAAAGAGGGAATTGTTTATCTTTTATTGTCTAGTAAAATTTTCAAGGCCTTGTGTACCAAAAAGAGCTGCCAGGGTAGCTACAACACAGACACATTTACCACTTACCTTCACCTCTGATGACCTGACTCAGTGGTTGAGAAGCATGGCAGCAGACCCATGATGTCTCCTATTATGGTCTCCTCATCTTCATAATCTGGATTTACGCAAGCAGCTTCTTTGCAGTGTGTGATAAGTGTGCAGTGTCAGGCTTATAGGGTGAAGTTTCCCTGGATTTTATTACAAATTTCCAGATGCCAGAGGATGTGACTGAGGTGTACTGGAACCAAGCAAATCAACTCCACTAATAAACAAGGCTCAGGAATCTTGATGGGGTTGATAAGCATGACTATCTTTTCAAATGAGCAATCAGAGCCTGATGCCAACATAGACAGAAGTTTTGTAGCAGAGCCCAAAGCAGATTCCTGATCTTTCTTTATCTAGGCAGCCTTCAAACTGAAGTTTTCAAACAGGTCTTTCGGCAGTGAATTGCTATGTATTCTAGTTTTGTCCTGCTTTATATTTTTGTGTTTGAAAAGAAAAATCAGGTCAGAAATGTGCCTCTTACCAGTCTTACTAATACATTCACCAGTCTTTGGAAGTTTCTGAAAACTTTCCCTGACTGCTAACCAAAGCCTCCTATGGGTACATATTCACCTCACATAATTAAAAGCAGCTTATTTCCTGCCTGGAACTTGATAGCCACAATAATTGCATGCTGAAAACACCACACCTTTTGTCTTTTTGTGTTCAAAGTTGAGTCTGGGTCATGGAAGCAACTGGATCAAATTCGTGAAGAACCATGTGTGAAAAGTTCATAGCCTTTCTGCCTCTAAGTTGAAATGCATGCTGTGGCTGCAAATCAAGTGCAGGTGATAGAATAAGAGACAGCATCTGCAGATGGAACTGCTGGTCAGCTGAGTGGTGTAGCCAAGAGCATGTCTTGTCAAGCCACATGAAAGCCATGCGATGTTGCAGATCTGAGGCTTGTAAACCCCCCAGAGGTGGTATGTTGCATTGGAGACTTTTCTGTGAAAAGTGATGAGTTGCTGTCTGAAATCTCTTTCTAGAGGCTCAGGGAGCCCGAGGATGCTGTTCCATGCTTTTGTCAGTGACTAGTGATGTGAGGCACTCAGCTTCAGCCTTGTTAACACAAGGTGACATCATGTAATCTGAGGAGGGTAAAGGAGCTGTAGCATCTAACTTTTCCCATTGTATACCCAAGTAAGCACGGGGCAGGACAGATCCTTATGGATCTCTGTATCATCTAAGTGGGAAACAGACATTCAAATGTGTGAATGGCTGTAAATGAGCTCTGGACAATGAGGTACAAGATTTCAGATACCTATGTTCAATATTCTAGCAAAGGCTTTTGTGAGGAACTGCAGAAATACAGAAAGCTCTGCACAGTGAAACCCTGAAAACAAAAAGAAACTTGTGTGGATATTTAAAAAAAACCAAACCACTACAATTTTCTCCTTTTTTATTTTTAGCAGAAGCTGAATAGATCTGAAAGCTTCAATTCCATCTTCTGGATTTCTGAAAGCAGAAGTCAGTGACTTGGAGGATGAGTTCTACTGCTGGCATTTCCCAAGCCACCACGGTAACTTTAGATAACTGTTTTCTATTTTCTACCCTCAATGTCCTCTGTTTTGAAAACAAAAAAAATATGTTGGGTAGATTATTTTAATGTTTTTTCTCTGGTTATTATGAGACCTCCCTCGTGTGGAAGTGTGTTTACAGAAACCAGACTGAACTGGCCTCACACAAGCCTTCATTATCACCTCCTAGCAACCTTGCAATGCACAGGATGACAAGCTCCTGCTCTCTATTTTCATAACACTGCAGGGTTAATATCTTTTTTATTAATTGGCATTTGTAACGGGTATAAATGCATAACACCAGAGTTTCTAAGGTGACACTGTTTCTATCAGGTGTTTATTTTTTCAAAGAACATAAAGGCAGATACATCAGAATGCCAGAGAGCCTTTTTTAATTAAAGCCTCTATCTCTTTTGTCTTGTCGTAAGATATGCAAATTAATTTAGCAATTAAAAATAAAGATAAAATGAACTCCAAACACTGTTTAGACATAGTCTTCAAAACAGCAGCTACTTATTTTCACAGGAGATGTTATTTTGACTGGAGCAAGTTATTGTGCAGTTTGACATAACTCAAGGCTGCCTTGCAGTGCTACAGAGGCAGACAGTGACTGGAAGGATGCCTTATCTAGTTCTGGGAGGTTCTATCTCACAGCACCCTCTCTGCCAGAGATGGCATTCTTTTATCCTCACTGGTGTTCAGCTGTTTATGATTATGCTTTGGGTTATTTGGTTGGCCTAGGTTTGGAGGTAAACAATCAAGAGGATTACAGCCACTTCCCCTCTTCTGCAATGAAGTTTTCTCAGCTATAGCTTAATATCCACACTATGTATGATTGTGTACCATTGATATAATATACCTTACATTAGGTACATAGAATCTACTTTCTCTTCAGAAGAGCAGCACATTATCCTTGGAAAATGGGTGTAGTTGGCAGCCCATGAAAAGTTGTCTTGTTTCAAATCACTGGCATAAATCTCCCAGACTGCTTAGCCCAGGATACTACTTGAGAGGCTTGGAATCAAATCTATGTTCTTTAGTTAGCAGGACAGAGTTTGGGTGGTGGGTTTCACTGAGGTCATCTAATAACCCTGGCACTGTAGCTTTTTTGATCAGCCTTGAAATAGTTAACATGGACATTCAGTTCTGTGCTTCACTATAGATGTTGCCTGAGCTCTTGATTCCAGGCCTAACAGCCAAGGAAGTTCAAACAAAGTGATCTGAATGCTGAAGTGCTTGTTCAGGCAAAATTTACTGTTTGTCTTCCCTAGATAAAGATTAAAGAAAAACTGAATCAAGACTTCTGGAACTGGTCCCTTGAAAGCTGGAAGACACCACTTTGGAGACAATAAATGCAAGATCAGTGAGTAAAAGTACAGCACAGAGAGCACTTTTTTTTTAATTCTTTTATTATATATTATCTACAAGCACAAGCTTTCGTATTTTTTTAATGTAAAAATGCATACAGATCATTATATATATAAAAATCAACTAGCCTTGTAGCAAACTGCCAGATGCAACTGCCCCCACCTTTGGGGACAACCTGTCTGGATCCAGGTGGCTGATCCTCACTTCCATCCATGCTTGCACCGAACCCCCAGATATGAAGATTCTCAAAGTCGTAGGGAAGTCTTGGCTCCTGATCCAGGTCTTGCAGCATGGGCATGACTAACTCTTCATCAATTGAAGATAAATATTTAAAAATTTCATAAATGATAGTCAACTTGTTGTAGGTAACAAGTATCCATTCCACCTTTCCTTCCCCCTTTTATTTATCATCCTTCCTATCCTCTATCTGCAGAAATGATAATAGACAGAGGAGAGGAATTTAATGTTAGTGTCATATATGAACATTTAAATATAGCAGTAGAAACAGAATTTAAACTGTTGATGACTGCTGTGGAAAGGCTACCAAATGCGGGTTCATGTTGCATTTGGCCTTTTCAATGCTTGGGCACTTTTTGGCTCCATATGCACATTGCAGAAATATGACACATTTACAGCATAGCCAATAATCTCTTGTAAGCAACAGTAAATCAGATTGCATTTAATACTATGTAATATGTTTCAACAGATTATGAGATACTATAGTATAACTGGCTTGATAAGCAGCCCATTACACTGAGGAAAAAAAATTAATGAGCAATTAAGTAAAGAAATTTGTGTTTCTGTGGGAGGAAAGGTCACGAAATAGCAGCCTCCTTTTTTATCGAGTGTTTATCATGTTTGACAGTTTCCAAATTCAGTCTTTGCAAAGGAATGTTGCTATTTTTATCAGAGGTTCTTTATGTAACAGGTCATATTTGCACCGTGGAACATTTTCTTTCACAAGGATTTTATAATCTCTCCATACAGATATTATAAAAAAATATGTAATTTTCCGGGACTCTTTTGGAAAATATCAGGGCCATAACTTAGCCTCACCTTCCTTTCAACTCTCCTAATATGAATATGATTAATTTATTTTCTCTTGTCACATATATATTACATTTTTGTATTTTAAATCCAGCTCAACTATGAATCCCAAGAAAGATTCAGAGAAAAGAACTGTTGAAATTGTCTCGGAGAGGGATAAATCAATTGCTTAGCATACTAACATAAAGACTTTCCTCTCAGCTATGTTGCCATGGGATTGCAGGTAAGGATTTTGTTTACTTCAGGTTCGTGCAACAGCACTGATTTGAAAAATAACAATGACTTAGTGCCTCAACTTGCTACTGCTCACTCCGGCTCCTAATGCAAGTTCAGACTTTTGGCTAATGACTGCTGGTGCATGACCAGGCACTAGCTCTCTTTTATGCTCATATTGATTCTGCATTACTAATAGGATGAAAAAAAAGCAAAACCTCTCCTTTTTATTATATTTTTTGAAACAAAAGATACAGATGTGACAAATAGTTTGGGAACAGGTGTGTCACAGAGATATCACCTGTTGCAAGAACCTCCTGCCCAGAAGCACATGGTGGTTTCCAATGCAGTGTCTAACTAATGTATGGCAACATACCTGAATATGAGGACCAAATACAGACATTGATTCCAGAAGAGTGAAATGAGTTTTTACTCTCTAGAAGAGGGGAAATGGGGAAAATAACAACAGCACAAACAAAATATACATCTGAATGGGATATTATTTGATGCTGGTTCAGTAAAAAAAAGAATGTTTTAAAAAATTTACTTTGGTAAAGTATCTTGAAACTAATCCTTTGAAAAAGTCCTGATTTGGGGCTTTTCTCTGCTGACAGGGATATAAAGGCTTGATTCTCCAGCCTGTTCCATCACTTGTATAACCACCTATAACTGTATAAATTGCTATCTAAAGAGAGATCCTCACTCTCCTACATCTGTGGCAATTTGCATTTGAAAGCCTTTTGGTGTTGCTTCCTCTCAGAGGCAAATAACTGTATGAAGTACAAAGCAGTGAAGAATAAAGCTGTAAGTAGTTGCTACGAAGCAGATGTTCCTCAGAGGAGAATATTGCTAACATTCCCATTTGTCATCCCAGCCTCTGGTTGTGGTTCTACTTGATGCCAGTCTGAGGTGCACACTATGCTAGTGCCTAAAGGGATACAACACAACTGGAGGGAGACCAGCACAATCTGAATTAAAATCTTCCAGTCTTAGTTCTTGCATCTCTTAGCATACAGCATACAAACCAAGTAGACAGGATGCAAAACTTGACAGCTGGTTGAAATGAGACATGTGCTGGAGCAGGAGGGAGGAGAAAAAAAATGGGCATCTTTTATCCCAGGCACCAAAATCTGATAAAATGCACTTTCACATCAATGTGCCAGATAAAAGTTACAAAAAACTTTGCTGGTTTAAACCACGGAGTGCTTCAAACAACATCTAGAAGTTTAAACAGTTGAAAATTATGACCTTTTGGTATGGTAGAGGTCATTCACATCTGATTAACATTTGGGCTTTGACTTTAAATACTTGCCCTCCCATGAATTCAGTTCTTCTTCAGTATAAGACAGAGTAAGAGGAATTACTTGAATTGAAATAACTATAAAATGAAAATGCAAACAAGAGCTAAAATCTACCCATAATTAAATCAATAGTAATATTGTTATTTTTTTAGTTTGATTTCCCAACACATACACTCCTATTTCCCCAAGTACAGTACTGTACTTTGAGGGGAAAAATGCTGAAATGCCACTGGACTAGCTGGTTACTTCTTGATGAATTCTGCAGTTTCAGAAGATCTGGGAAAGTAGCTGAACTTCAGCTCTGTTGAAATGTGTGTCTTGCTGGCTAAACACTCCATGAAATAGACCTTTCCTATATTTTTTGCATACCTTGCTAAGAACAGCAGAACTCATAGACTTGACAAAAATAACAAAGAAGGACAGTTGGAAATAAAAGCACACAATATGCCAGTTTAGAGCTGGTGAAAGGTGTCAGATGAACTTCCTGGTAGAGCACAGCAGCCTCTACTTGTATTCAGTCCTTGGGAACACTGGTTGTGATGGTTGTTGATGAACTGAGGGCTGAATCTTAACTCTTCAATGGCTACTGAGCAGCTGGCTGGCTGGAAATGTTTAGGCACTACTGACTTGCAGGGGGTTGGAGCCAGCCTTAAAGAAGCTGAAGATGCTCTGTCAATGCCAATCCCCACAATCATCTAGACCTTTGGAGTTCACTTTTTTTGTTTTTATTCTCACATTAGCCAGAAGCAGTGTGGCTAAATACTTTTTAAAACAGAAAAATAGTCTGACCCTGTGTTACTCAAAAAAGTGGTGTGTTTTGTCTTCTCTAATTATTTAATTGCAAAGCTTTGAACATTTTTAATTAAATGTGCTCTGCCTGCCTTGTTGCTACTCCAAGCTAATATGCTCTAAAATGCTTCTCTGGCTTCTTTAGCTGCTGATTTTGGTAAGCATCTTATTAATTGCCTGCTTGACGTGGGTGGTGGAGCTTCGTCGCCGAGTCTTCCCCTGGACCATCTTCCGGCGCCGTACCTCCCGACAGAGCTCATAGAAGGCCTCCATAATGTTGCCCTCTCCTGTGCAAGCAGAGCACTCATAAAAAGCACATGCTAGTTCTGTGGCCAGCTTTTCACCTTCCTCTGTGCTGACCTGCCTGGAGTGATCCAAGTCTGCTTTGTTCCCCACCAAGATCAGGGTGACGTTTTTGGGTTTTTTGACTTCATCCAACAAGTTCTTAAGTGGCAACACCTCCTCAAAGCTGCCTCTGTCCGTGATGTCATAAACCAGCACAAAGCCTTCACCCCATCTCACGTGACCTTCTTTCTGAATAGCGTCCTCCTGTTTTGAAAAGACAGGCACCAGCCTTAGGAATTTGATTCATGAAGCTGACATCAGGCCTTCAGAGACATGTTGGTCCCCCAAAGCCTGCAAAGCCATGTACATCTACTTTACACCATACTTTACACACACCACCTTTTTTATCATGTATTATAGGAGATCTACTCTACCAAGGTGCCATAGGCTGCCTGTGGACAGGCTGGTAGCAAGAAGTTGGAAGAAGGTCTTTGTTGAATGATATCCAAGCACATGAACTGCATAAAACTGTGCAGTGTGAGCAGCATGTTTTGACAGGAAGGGAGATGTGACTAGTACAAAACTGCTCTTCACTTTGGTGAAGACGGAGGTTGTCAAGCCTCATCACTTAACTGTAGAAAAAGACTTTGTGCATAATATTTACATATCATTGGGTTGGCCCTCACTCAAGGAATAAGAACAAAATAATTTTAATCTCGGAGTCAACCCGACTTGCTTGTTTCTCCAGTGTTGGAAAACTCTAAGCAGGGTCCCTTGCAGAAGGGTCTGGCTCCAGCATGCTGGCTCCAGCAGCAAGCTTAGCGGTATGGGAGGAAAGGAGGCAGTGTTCAGAAGCACATCTCTCTCCCCAGAACAGTATGCTACCCCCCATACTGTTAGTACCACTGCGCTCCCCTTCCTTGCTGTCTCTCTGAGCCAAGGTATAGGATAATAGTACATGTACCCACGCACCTGACCAGCTGTGTCTAGTATCTCCATGGAAACCACTTCATCATCAATGGTAGCTTGGTGACGATAGGTAGACTCTGAAATAAGTGCACAGTTTGTGAATTGTATTAAAATAAAGTTGGGTTTTATTTATCTTCCTTATAGCTATTCCAGCACAAGAGCTGAGATGTGACATACGTTTTATTTGTTGGAGCAATTCCAGCCATTCAGGAGCACATTCAAATCCTCCTTTCAAAAAGGGTGACCCTTTTTCCTCTCTCCATATGGCACACCACTTTCTTTCCTATGTCTTACACAAAGGGCTGTGCCTGTGGATGTTGCGCTCTGTGCCCAACAAAAGGATAGTTTCCTGTGGCAAAGAGCTCTGCAAGGCTGCAGCCTGTTTTTCCTGTTTGCTCACAGGGAAGGGTTCCACCTATGAAACACAAATACAGCTACTGTCAAAGTATCTAGCTCAACACTGTGTAGCTGAATTATCACACGATCAAAAGCAGTATGGTTGCAGATCAGGAAACTTAACCACTAAGCCCAGGCCTTACACTGTGATAAAATTACAGAATAGTTAGCTATTTTAGGAATGTCTCTTTGAAACATCCTGAAATCATCACATTCCTTGCTTCTAGCAAGAGCTCATGCACTGATTTCGCTGTGTATGATTTATGAGGATAACTAGTGGGCATTAAACATTCACGCCGTTCTACAGGAACAAAAGGAACCCATTTACTGTGTCTCAGGCTCTCAAACCAGGAAACTAATTAGAAAGCTAATGGCAAAAAAAGCTTGTTTTATCTTAATGAGCTGATAAAGTTAAATTCGATAGCATTTAACCTAAAACTTGGAAATTTATCTGTGCTAACATTCAGATTTATTGCTGTTGCTAGCTCACAGATGTCCTATATCAAAAGTAAAATGCATTTGCTGTAAAACTGTGGCCAGTGACTATGAATACTTTGCATTGTCAGACACAATTCTTTGGCTTTTTGCAAATCTCCTCAACAGGAAAGAAGGATATCTTTAAGTTAACACATTTCTTTAATCTGAACTTCTGAAAGGGCTCATGTTTGGTGAATGCCCTTTTTCATTACGTATTTAAGAATGTTACCTCTTCAGAAACATGAATTTTTCAATGCTTCAGTGCTGCAAACACCCTCTTCCCAAACTAAAAATGTCACTTCCCTCCTGTGCCACCTTAATCAATTTAAGTAGCACAGCTGCCTCTGATATGGACAAATGGTCAGTTTAATTAGGCAGATGGCAAGCCTGCTTCCTATAGGCTTTCAGGTAATGAAGACTAGGTTTTTAAATAGTTGTAAATAACCCTTCTGTTTAGTATTGCAGGGCTGTTGAAGGAGTTGGAGTTCCACCTTTGTGATCCTGAGGCTACACCTCTACAGATGAGTAAGAAATATTTAAGTTTCTCAGTGGTGTGTCTTATCTGTCCCTTCTGCACACCCTCCTAGTTGCAGTAGTTTCCCCGGGAGAATGTAGAAAAGGCAGGAGCACTAGTTTTTGTGGAAGCAGTGATGCACTTTCAATAAGTTATTTCAGTGACTAAAATGTTCATTGTTAGGTTGGGACTCTCTGTGACCAAGGGCATTTAGTAAGTTAGGCTTTGTTTATTTGTGGGGAGACTGCTGTGAAGAAGAGTTGGCCCTCTGAGGGAGTGATGTGATATTAGCTTCTTGCTTGTTTAAGCCTTGCAGTGCTTAAATTCCTCCAGTTTTCTGGCCCTGCTTGACAAGTAGCTGCTAAGAATTGGTCCATGCAACTTGAGAAAGTGCTCATCCAACCACGTTTGCAGCATATCTGTGAAATGTCCTCCTTAGGAGGCAGAGTGTCAGAGGCCTGACTGATGACTCTTCCCTGTGAAATGAGAGACTAAATCTCAAGTAGAGGATGTACTTGGTGTGGAAAAGCAGCATGATTCTTAAACAATACTTGAGTTCTCAAAATAGGACTCTGGTGGCACCTTATGTTGCATGCTTAACTCGCTTTGGCTAGTCGTGTTGGGATGGAATTTGATCCTGGACAAGTAGCACTGATTTGGATCAGATTAGTGTAAATATGCCTTAGTAAATGTGTGTCTGTTCCTGTGCGTTGGAATGTGTGGTAGCTGGGTGAATTTTAACGAGGAGTGCAAAACAGCCAGCCAGACACTTAAAGCATTTTTTTTGGTGTAATCACAGACATGGCTGCTTCTTCAAGGGAACAGAAAAATCTGAAGAATCTGGTTGTCTTGTAAGTTAAGAGCCCTGCAGTTGTGCTTTCCAGTCTGTTTGTATCAATCCCATGGTACTTCACAAATGCATTGCCTTGCTCTGGGATTTATTAATATTATTTTCCTATGGATGATTTTTTTTTCTTGAGACTTGCAGCTAGAGAGAAATTGGATTACTTGAGTTACCTGCTGGATACTTAACTGAAATTATCAACAGTGTAGGTGTCTGTGTTTCACCTAAGCACCCGTGACTCCTGTTAGAGTTCAAGAAGAAAAATACATGCTGGATATAGCTTATTTTGTCTCTCTCCTAGGGTAAATGACACATCAAAAGTACTTAGAACTCTAAAACTGATCAGATGAATCCATGGTCTAGCAGAAAGAGCAAAGTGTAGCACTAGTTAAATGGCTGCCCAGATGACTATAGGCAACATTATGAGCTTCTGGTTGCCATAGCTGTGTGTGTATATATATATATAGTTAAAACATCATACATTGAAAATAAACCTCACTTCACAGACTCAGTGTCAAAACTGGCAGCCTCAGAGAAGGGTTAGGGAGCTGTGACTGCTGAGCTGTTGTGTGCCTGATGCTGCTAGTGATCTGGAAATAGTCATACTTGGTGGTTTGCTCTGCTTCAATGTAAGTAAATAAACCTGACATGTTCTCATTGGTTTGGGGCTGTGCTGTGCTACTATTCATACTCCAGTAATATGATCAAGCATCTAAGATGCTAAAACAATTGCTAAAACAAAACCAACAAAGGTGTAGCCATGCCAGCTAGAAAGGAGTAAACTTCAAGGCTTTAATTGTTTTTGTGGGTTTTGTTTTTAAATTTTCTGACTTAACTTTCTCTAAACACTGAGCATAGTCATTAGTTCCTGGTAGGAATTATGCTCAAAACAAGTTTAAGTCTAAATCATCATTATCATGGTTGGAAAGGACCTTCAAGATCATAGAGTCCAACTGAAATAGATCACATTTTGCTACTCTTTTTCTGTTTGATTGGGGCAAGAAGTGTTTGTTAGCAAAGCTAAATGAAAGCTAACCAATGAGAGTTTTCGCACACCTAAAACAAGCAAAACAGAAGTCTGCTTTCCTGAAGATGCAAAAGGAAGCACTAGAAGCTTCTGCTCATCTGGAGAACATTTCAGAATATGATGAGGAAGTAGGGCCAGAATATTTTGCAGCTGTAGCTACAGCAAGAACAGCCACTGCCATTCCTGATTTTTGCTGTCTGTGGAGCTACTGTAAAAAGGCAATGTTTTTATTACTGGCATCAGGAATATTTTCATCTTGAGACTTGTATGAAAGAAAACAAACCACATTTTCAGATAACTACTTCCCATGTTATTTTAAGCATCTTCCTCTGCTGCTCTCAATTATGATTTCATCATTTCAAGTCTGTTGAGCATTTTAGAAGCCAGTGTTAGGGGTTTAAGGTGCTTTAGGCCATACCAGTCCATTTCCTTACAAACACCTCAGAGAAACCAGGAATACTTTCACGGCTCATTGCCATAATTTATTTAATACAAATTCCTGCTGCTGAGGAGTATGGCAAAAATGAGGCAATGCATTAAATATATATTAAGTAATGTTTCTGCTGTTTTGAAGTGAGGAAAAATAGAAGCCCAGGAAGATACCTAGGAAGGCACGATCTGGATTACTGAGGACTGAGTCCCTTAAGCACTGAGGCAGAAGAAATGAGTAATTTTGTTAATAAAAATTGAGGATTCCAGCAATTTATTAAGTGTCTACACATTAGTCATGGTACTTCCTGAAACACTGGTTGGCAGCCTCAAATTGTTGGTTACTATTAAATCTCACTTTGGCTGGAAGCCCATATTGGACCACAGATGTTATTCCTAGCTTGTGCTTGGATAAGCTGCAGTTGTCAACATGGGTGTTCAGATGATATATGTAGAAGGCAAAGTTTCTGTGAGACAATGGCAGGATTCTCTCTTCTTTTGCTCACGGTGGAAAATGGTTATTTTTAATCATGAGCACATCGATGGTCTGGCCTAGAGCACCACGTACACTGCAGTGCCCTGTTGTGCAGCAGAAGGAAGAGAGAAGAGGCTTTCTCCTGGGCCTGCTTTACACTCTAGGTCTGAGGGGATGATCAGTTAATGATTTATTAACACTTATTTTAGTATGGGCTCCTTTGTTAAAAGTTCTGTTTGCTGTCTGGGCAGTCTCTCAGCTGTGTTGCTGGGAGTTAGCATTTTTAAGGTAAAGGCAGGCAGTAAACCTTCGGCTGTGTTAAGACAAACTTGCTGAGTGAGCCACAAGTCAAGAAAACTACAAATCCACAATATACAAAGACATGTGATTCTTCAACTTCTGAGCTGCAGCAGAGAAAGCATTCCTGGCAACAAGGATTTTTATTCAGAAGGTATTCCAGTTGTCCTGATAATGTGTTAGCTGCATAGACCAGAGAGCAATGACAGTACTTGAGAACTGTATTTGAACTGAGGACCTGAGCTGCATTGGCACAAATTTCATGGCTGCATTGGCACAAAATTAGCCCAGAAAGATAATTCTTGCATCTTCTCTTGCTAAAGTGAATTCTTCTGAGTGAGGTCTTGTCTCCCACTGCTAAACTGTTTCTGATTATCAAGCATTCTGATGGAAGCTAGTTTGGATATATTCCCACTCTGCTGTGTTTATGTTGTTTGTATAGATCTGTATTTATCAGGTACAGAAAAGAAACTCAAGCTAGCAATATTTGCTAGTGTTGTAAAGTTAATTATGGTATCTGCAAACTTCCCTTGTGGTCCCTGAATGTTACTTTTTTGCTAGCAGAACCCCCAGCTGCAGATGTGGTTATACAGGCAAAACTACCCTTCTAGTGTAAAAATAATCTTCCTTGCAGCAAGCTTTCCAATGGGAAAAGCCTTCTTGCCAATGTAAACAATATCTTCACAAAGTGATTTCTGCTATTCTTGCCACAGTGATGAAATTTATGAGTCCTGAGCTGGTCTAGAGGTGATGAAGTTCTCAGCTGTGAGATAATTCAGGGCACTAACAGAGGTGTCTGTCTCCCTCCCTCAAGCACATTTTTACCTTGTTTACCTTTCTGCATTCCTTTGGCTGTTTCATGTTACACTGGAGAAGAACAGTGTTATCACTGGCCTTTCATAACCAAGCTAGAGGGGCAGGAATTTGTACCACCTTATCTCCTATCTTTGCTGCTTTACTGATACCTACACATTTTACATGTTTGATAGTATCTTATGGGCTGTGTGCATCTTGCATTAGATAAGACTTTATAGAATCACCAACTCAGGTTTATTCCCTTCCCCCTAGAAAAAGAATGAACAAAAACCTGAGTGATTTAAAGAAACTGTGAGAGAGCTGGAAGAAATATTCTTTAAAAATGTCACTATTTATCTAGTAGTGCCAGCAAAACTATAGTTTTTCTTAAGACTCATGGTTTTTTATGGTTATCTCTGTTCCTTCAAAGTAATGAATAGTCTTTTCTCTCTCCTAGTCAAATTAAATAAACTCCTATGCTTTCTGTCTCTCCTTGCCTTCATAGACACATCAGTCTGTCATGCAGTGTTCTGCTGATTATCTGCTCAGAGACAGTTTTCCTTCCAGAGGATTAGCAAGGTTTTATGAAATATGCAAACAGTTAAAGAAGGACATGTAAGAATAGTGCAAGAAAGCCAAGCAACTTTTAGAAAGGTTACCAAATGTATTATCAACTTGGTTGCTGTTATTTTATAAGTAGACTTTTGTTTAAAATTCAGTCTTTGGGGAAATGCTTGGTGTTTCTGTGCACCATATATGAATCTTAACCCTGTGAGTACCACTTACTTAAAGGATTTATAACTCTTCTATGAGATGAAGGATTCATATGTAGGAAGCAGAGCCAGAGAGACTATGGACAACAAATCAGTGACAGAATCCAAAAAAGAACTGAGCAAAGTGTTAGTGTTTTTTCCTTATATGGAAGATGGATGTGATAGAGTAATGAAGCATTAATACTAATAATACTTACAAAACATTACACTGAACATCCCACTGTGTAGTACAAGGCAAGTGACATGTAATTCACTGTTGAATATATTGGTGTTAGCAGAAAAAAATAATGTATATGAGTTCAAGAGCAACTTTTTGACAGGGATATTTTGAGACATCTGTGCCAGCTTCTCAGAAGTACCAGACCCAACATAGCTAAGTGGGAGTGGTGGAAGAGACATGGATATGCTTTTCATGACTGATGTGTCTATCTGGTCTCCCAAAAAATGAGACATAATGTATGCTTGAAAGTAAAGACAAAAACTTACAGAAATGTAGACAGATTGACTGCCACTATCTACAATTTCTATTTATTTTTTCCACACTAAATAATTTTCAGCGTGAAATACTAACACCATTGCTTTTGATGGCAAAATTCCCACTGAATTCAGTGTGAGCACAAATGTGCTTCATATTCTGTTTTCATCTAAGTGCATTACTGCTTCTCTCTTCTGCCATCTTAGGTAATAATTTGTTCCAGCTTTAAATGACCATAGAGAAGCTTTTTACAGCAAACTTCAAGGTTGGCTGAGGCTTAGAATTTTAACTCCATGACTTTCCATTACTTTAACCATACAGTATAGCATGTGTACAGAATAAAACAGAACCTACCTAGTGTTGGGTCATACTCCCAGATGAACCGTTTGGTCAGGAAGCGTACAACAAGAGCTGGAAGAACAAAAGATTCCAGGTAAGGTTCACAAGCCATCAACTCATCTGGTTTTTAAAGCTTTCCTAGGGAACTTTTCTGTGTGAATGGGCATGTAGCAGCTCCCCAGAACTGTGAGTAGAGTTCAGCTTTGCTTATTGTGGCAGTTGAGGCATTTTCAGTGTTTGTGGCTCACTTAGCACTTTCAGAGGGGGGGGAAACAAATTTAAAACTCTCCAAACTTTACAACAGTAATAATTTACCCATGTAACAGTCCATCCCCATCAGTATGAAATCAAGCAAAGGAGGCATGAGACCTGCATAAATGAGCAACAAATTTCTGGGAAAACTCAAGTGGAAAAAGGAAGTTTACATTATGTGGAAAAAGGGACTGGCCACTTGGGAGAAATATAGGAACATTGCCAAAGTATGTAGGGAAGCAATGAAGAAACTAAGCCCCTCTTAGAATTAAACCTGATATATGATGTGAAAGACAACAAGAAAGGCTTCTTTAAGTACATCAGTAGGAAAAGGAAGGCTAGGGGAATTATGGGCCCTGTGCTGAATGAGGTGAGTGCTCTGGTGACAGAGGACCCAGAGAAGGTAAAAGTTTTCTTTTCTTCAGTCTTTACTGCTAAGACCATCCCTCAGGAATCTCAGTCCATGGAGGCAAGACAAAGTCTAGAGGAAGGAAGATTCTCCCTTAATCAAGGAAGATTGGGTTAGAGATCATCTAGGCAAGCTGAACACCCACAAATCCGTGGGCTTCAATGGAATGAACCCACAAGTGCTGATGGACCTGGCTGATGTTATTGCTAAGCCACTCTCCATCATTTTTTAAAGGCTTTGTTTAACATCATCATCAGTGATATAGGTGAAGGGATGGAGTGTGCCCTCAGCAAGTTTGGTTTTTTCAGCCTGAAGAAGAGGAGGAGACTGAAGGGAGACATCATTGAGGTCTACAGAATCCTTACGAGGGGAAGTGGAGGGACAGGAGCTGACCTTTTCTCTGTAGTGACCAGTGACAGGACCAGAGGGAATGGCATGAAGCTCTACCAGGGTAGGTTTAGGTTGGATATTACAGAATCACAGAATCATTAATGTTGGAAGAGACCTCTAAGATCATGTCCATCCATACCTATCACTAACATACCACTAAACTATGTCCTTAAGTAGAACATCTAACACCTCCAGGGATGGTGACTCCACCACCTCCCTGGGCAGCCTGTTAGGAAGAAGTTATTCACCCAGAGGGTGGTGGAGCACTGGAACAGGCTCCCTAGGGAAGAAGTCATGGCACTAAACCTGCTAGATTTCAAGAAGCATTTGGACAACATCCTCAGGCACATGGTGTAATTTTTGGGGTTGTCCTGTGCATAGACAGGAGTTGGGACTCAGTGATCCTTGTGGATCTCTTCTAACTCAGGACATTCTATGGTTCTGTGTCTGAAATGCATTATTTTCTGATTAAATTAGATGATCCATTCCAATGTTCATATTAAATGGTGAGTTTCAGTGTTTTTCCTCACAGGATATGAGATGCATTTTGAAGCAGGCAAGATTCAGATTGCTGCAGTACCCAATAGGAGCAAATTTCATGGTCCTGCACTGAGAGTAGTCCAGACTCTTCCCCAAACACTTACTGTTTGTGACATACAAGAACTCACAGGCTTTGAAGGAAAGAATCTCCAACCAACTGCAATTTGGATTCCCACTGTGTTTTTCAGAGACAGGACCATGACCTAAGGGAATTGATGTAATGTCCCAGCAAAGGAAGAATAGACTCATGTCTCTTTCTGCCTTTCCTTACACCCTCAATTCCAAGTCAGCTGTTCCGTACAGTGTTTAAATTAGAGTAGAACTTGGCCCAGGACTTTCATTCACTCATGTTTAAACCTTCTGCCTTAGAAGTTATTCTTGGAGAAGAAACATGACTATCAAATACATTTGCAGTGTAACTCCACTGAAGACAATGAGGTTATATCAGGAATTAACTTGGTATGCAAATAGAGATTGTCAACCACATAATTTCTTTGGGACTTTGTGTCTGAGGGTCCTACTCATTTTTAAAAATCTCAATCTATATCTTTTGGAACACTTTTTTTGATAGTGTGTTGTGTCTTGCTTTAAATCATTTGGTTTAGTAACATATAAATGCTCTGGCTAAATTTACAATCTGTTTGAGTATACATCTTCACTAATTTGTTATCATTCCAGCTAATACAAGCTGAGCTTTTGGGGCAAGGGTGGAAGCAGAGTTTTATTTCAGAAGCATCCCTCTTCCCCAAAACCTTTAAAGTTATTCTAAGAAACATAACAGTTCTCCGCAGTGAAATAACTGTGTGATGACTCTTTTATGCCATAAAAATTTTCAGCTATAAAAATGGTCTGAAAGGAGTCCCATTATTTAACTTATCAACAAGTCCATTTCTGGTGCCGTGATGATGTGTCATCAATAAACCATACTTGGCAGGAGACACCAGAGTGGTTAAAATAGAGGTTATAATGATCAAAAGGCACTTTCACAAACCAAGTATTTCATTTCTTAAAAAAACCTTATACATCTATTAGAGAGTTCATGCACCATTCACCCTCTCAGAGACTTCTCATGTGCTGGAATTTCAGTCCCCTTGGAGCATACAGCAAGCTCTAGCCTGCAGGACCGTGATGCCACAGGATTCTGGCATGCAGCTCTGTGTCCAGCTTTGGAAAGTAATCATATGTTTTAAAGGCACTACAATGAGAATTTAATTTGCTTCTAGAAGTGCAAGTCTTTTGGGAAGGCACAGGGGAGAAACTATGAGCTTGTAATGCAGAGTCCTTTGCTGATCCTGGTAGGTCACTAATGTAAACATTCAGCCATCATTTCTGGCTCTGCATTCTTGGGCCTGGGTTGGACCCAGTTTTGACAGTTTCTCTGGCAATTCAGTGATCTGGGGATAGAAACAGTGAGTGAGACATCATCAGGAGGATTTCTCTGCCTTTCCTTCTCTACTGGTTTGTTCACTATGGTCACTTCTGATGCTGAGACCCTAATGTGCTTGTAGGAAAATAGAAGGTAAATAAATTGGAGCAAAGCGAGATCTGTGAGGGGTGGGGAGAAGAAAGGAAGAACTGTACTAGGTATAAAAAATGGTCTGTTTTATACTGCCTGGCTGTCTCAAACTCTAGATATTTTATTCCCATTAAGCAGCAACTTCAGAAAAATTGCTGTGTATGCTTGGATTTTTTTTCTGGAACAGCACAGCAAGATCCTCCATTAACTGAATATGATATAAATACAAAAAGTGTATCTACTTGTATACATAAGGATCAATTAATTATAAACATAAAAAGTATATATACTTTTTAATATATACTGCACAACAATATATGCATAACAGTATAACAGTACAAACAGACTAGGATTTGAACAGCTGTGTGATGAAATGTTTTACTTTTGCCTCTCAGGAGGTTATTTTGTTTAGTGTAATGTAAATTTTTATTTGTTTCTTCAGCAGTAATGATGTGGGCTTCAGACCAAATCTGAACATCAAAAATGGTCCAAATGTAATTTTGTTCTGGTGAGGTATAAAGGAATTGCAATCCTTGTCTCAAATCTCTATCTCCCTTCACTGACTGAGATGTCTGGCCTTCAGGTTAGAGAGTGGGGAGAAAGCAAGCTTGTCACAGACTTGTTAGCGGAATGAAGGCCACTTTCCTCATTCAGTACTGAATATGGAAAATACAGGAGTCATTGGTCAAAATCTTTGATTATACCTACATCCGAATGTTAATAGCAGGAACTACTTACTGTCTTGCTTCCAGCGCAGTAGTTTCACAATAAAAAGAACCTCTCCATATATTCATCTAGAAGAGTCTACTGTGAGTTTCACAAAAGAGCTAGTATAGTAGTCATTCATCCCATCTCCACTGAACAGGAGGATTTTCATAGTAATGTTCTGCCCATTGCCTTCAGTGCTGGAGGCATTTTTTCACCACTGTTGCATATGGAATACAAGCAGGAGGCTTAACTTACATTACATTATTCCATTCCATAACAAGTTGTTCCAATATAAGGTTTATTTCCCAAGTCTCCTCTCACATAAAAGATAAATGATCAGACTAGTGTGTCTAATAGTTCTAACCATGCTTCTACCATTTCTCCTCTCTTGACTTCATTGTATAACTTAAGTTGCCCCTTTGTGAAGACTAAACTTTCTGGCATGATACTACTAACACATACGGTTTTCCAAAACATAGTTAATGGTAACACCTCCAGATGTTTGTGTTTCTGAGACAGAGGATATTTGTGATTGGGCTGTAGAGCAAGTCTTGCAGATGAAATCACACAAATAGCTGTTGCTTTTCTAGATGGCTGATACAAGTAAGGTTTGAATTTGCATGCTGTGTTGAAAGACACTGGCACAAGTGAAGTAGAAGAAGATTCTCAGTATAAAATGTTTGACATAAACCCCACCCTCTCATCTCAAAGTGAAAAATTTAAACAGTTTGATTTGAGAAAAAATTGAAAGAGAAGAGAAAATATTGTCAGAAGAAAGAAGGCATGGAATGTTTTTGTGGTTTTTTTCTTTAAAAATGCAGGACTTAAGATGATGGCAAGATGAGAAAATTTTCAGGAGACTGTAGCTTTTTTGCACTTTTTTTTTTTTCTCCCTACATTTCTCCCTGTGTTGACTTTAGAAAATATCCCTGTCTCTCCTTTTGGTCAAATGGGTCTGTCCCCTTTAAAAAGGAAAAAGAAAGAAAGAAAATAAGAGAGTGAATTTTATAGTTTTTATAGTCTTATAGCTGCAGGATGATCTGGCTATTGTCAAAGCATTATTATATGAATGGATTTTTCCTGGAAAATGCATTTTGTACAGAAAGGAAACTAGCTTTTTAAATTTCTCGTTCAAAGGAAATGCCTGAACACCTCACCATTTGTTTCAAAGAGCCTGTGATTTAGGAAATGCAGATTTAAAATAAACAACACAAATGCAGATTTAAAACCAACTCAACTTCACAAGCCTCCATTTTGTTCTTTTATTCATTGCAGTGTTATTCTGAATTGCACTGAAGAAACCTGTGGGACTGAATTGTGGGGTTTTAACCAGATGTCACTATTCTAGCGAGATGGCAAAGACAGACTTTGTAAGCTATCACCAGCATCCACCAGCTACTCAGCTTCAGCTGGTCTTGTATGTACCAAAAGGGTTCACAGTTGATTTTGCTCTGCCAGTGCCTCAGCAACTCAGTGAAGGGCTGCAGAGCTCCCTATTTCATTCTGTTTGACAGCACTAGCTGTCTCTGGGTAGCCAGAGCCTGAGCAGGCTATCCATCACTCAATTCTCCTCAGCCTGACTGTAATAATTTTCTTGTCTTATTTTAAGTCTATGTATACTTTATCAGATGAGACTACAGCTCACAGAAAATGAAAAACAAACTCTTCTCTAGATTTTTCTGTAATATACTTCATTTCTTTTACATGCATACCCTAGTTTTCTAGAAATGTCAGATAACCTAGAAAAACTTTACTTTGCAATTAGCTGGAGTAGGATACATAGGAAAATCTTGAAATATCATATGTCCAGTGCAATTTCCAGATTCCTCTGACTAAGGAGCTTAGGTGAACACTAGAAGTTCCTATCAGCCCTATTGATTGATGAGCCACAAATCAGTAAACAGATGCATGACTCTAAGGTGCCTGTATCACAAGAAGATGAATTAGGGCAACAAAATACAAGGAAAACTGACTAATGGATTTTTCATGATCCTCTTTTTTATAAGCCTGATGACATAAGCACTGATAAATATTTCATCTTTTTAATACAGTGCACAATACAATATTTATGGGAACCCATTCCTTTCAAATCATGCTATTACTTGATTTTGCATTGCAGCTCCTTGGCTACCTGGAATCTTAAAGGTAGAAGATAAGGATTAGTTTTCTTTCTGGTGGGCTCATTGCCAAGTACCCAAATCAAACACCTGGAGAAGTTCCCAGAAGAACAAATGGAGAAAGGCATGTAAGAACAGATACATCAGACAGTGACATAAAACAATAGTTTTCAGGCTTGTGTGACTACTTACTAGCAACACAGTGTATAATCTTCCAACCGCCTCTAGTGCCCCATGGAAAGTAGTGGCAAATGTCCTGATGGCTCTTCTCATGTTTTATCTATGCTTGGTTTTGGTTTTTTACCCTCTCTCCTTTTCTCTGTGTTATTAAGACATCTGCTCCTGTTACTTGCTTGCCACCTGGGATCTTGAACTTTTGTTTGTACCAGCGAATTTTTTTACAGCAAACAGCTTTGCCATTACACATAGAGAATTCAGAGACACAGCTGCAGGAGCAGAGAAGCTGTTAGTGGCAAAGGTATCATTTCCACAGTAGGGTTTGTGACACTAAAGCACAAGAAAAGTGAACAACAGAAAGGCTGTGATCAACAATTGAAGTAAAACATAAGGTAAATGCTACAGACCACATGCTGCTTTCTCACAGTACAAAGAAGTATATTGCAAAGTGGAGAAAGGTGAGATTGAAGAAAAATGCTCAGTCTGAATAAAGGCTTTCTAATGTTCTGTAGAGATGCTTATATCTAGAGACAAAACCAATGACCCTAAGGGAGATGGCACTGGTAGCCACAGCATCACCTGCACCATCACCTCTTTTGTGGAGCAGGTTGGGAGAGCAGGTGTGGGTAGAGAGCAACTTTTCATAAATCACTAGTAACCAAAGCCTGTTTAAACCTGAAGCCTATCTGGTGATGTGTCTGATCACACATCACTGCTCATTCCATACAACCACTGTCAGCAGGAAGGTTAATTCATCCCCATACCTGAAAGTAATGATTTCCTGTCAGAGCTATGGCATGTTATGATGGGCAAAGATAAACCTTGCTAAGTGGTTCAGCCAGTATACTACTGTGTGGTGTGCTTGGTTCCCAGTACTAGTAACAGGATTAAATGAATTTAAACTAATTCATTGCTTTGATAAACCACTATCATGTCCTATCTCTGGCTGCAACTACACTTTATGAGCACTCATTTGGGGCCTGTAATAATGTAGGGGTTATTATTAGCCTTCTGCTTGGGATCTGGACACACTATCCTGGGAACTGTTCAGAGTAAATGTTAAAATTATATGTGTGTGGCAGGGGGAAAGCATGATCTAAATTTAAATGGTAAATTTCTGCTTTCTTTTTCAATGCTGAAGGGAATTCAGCTAACAAACATCATATGTTTTCAAACAAAATAAAACACACAGTAGTAGATAATGCATGTTGTAAAACCTCTGACTTATCTCAAGTCTGAAACTTGAAGGATTAACATAACTTAGTTTATGATGTTCAGTCATGGCCACCAGGAGACCTGCTCCTTCCTCCCCAGACTTCAGTAGCTACAGAGAGTGTTCTGTTCTCAGCTACCTAGTTATCTATACTTAGGTAGAGGAAGCTCTGATACATTTATTAATGCTGAATAATGAGTTATATCCCAAAAACCTGAGGTTCTATGTGTGTGAGATTCTCTTGTCCATAGAAATTACACAGATAGCAAAGGTAAGTCATATATTCAGGACTCTTGCAGTCATTATCTCATTCAGTGCTTTATCCAGTTTGAAGTGACCTCAGTGAGGGAATTGTCTTCATTCCTTTTACATGATGCTGCAAACACTAAGATCCTGTTTGGTTGGGGGGGGGACATTAAAGAATCCACAGCAGTTTTGCAAGTGTTTAGTATTCTCTTTCCCTTCTAGGATCCTCTAATCTACCCTGAGAGTCAGTAGGTACATGCCAGTACAATGGATAAGACTGTCATGGGCTCAGAGTTCCTCCAGGACTCAGGAAATTTGCAATTATTATTATATTAGCTTCAATTACTTTCTCAGGCCAATGTGATAAACTTCTCATTGCTGAGTTTGTCTTTTAATGTTTTTTTTTATGAACACTTCCTCAGTTTCACCCTGTGATCTTTTTAAAGTGAGCCGAGAGAATATAAACAATTCCACTTTCTCTGCCAGCATTTGAATAAAACAGTATATGTTTATTTTTCCTGTTACTGCCCTGCAGAGTGCCATATACTGACCGCAGCAATCTGTGTTTGCTTAGCCCTTCACAATGACATCATATCAGCCATGAGGAGAAACAGCCCTGGGAATCTACAATCTGACAAGTAAGAAAACTTCCAATTGCTCATAATGAAGGCTGGTGCAGTGACTAGGGAGCCAGTCTGAAACTAGTTTACATTCCTTGATTCACCACGCTTTTTGTTTGGCTTTACCCAGAATAATGGGTGATTATATTTTCAAAGCTATTAGTGTGCCCAGCAGGGCAGAGAGGTAGTCAGCATGATGCCCCATAGCACTACAATAGTGTTGGCCTCTAAGGATGCCCTTCCCCAGTGTTCTCCCATCCCTCTCTCCCCACCAGCTCTCTTGCTGTCTCTCTTCAGTCTGTGGCTCCCCAAATCCACCCACTCAGCTGTGTTTGTGGGGGTGATCGCTTATATGGAATTAATGAAATTATCCTGATTCAAAAGATGCTCTTTATCCAAGATTGATTTTGTGGGGGGGTTGGGGATCTTTTTGTTGTTTGTTTTGTTGTTGTTATCCTTGATCATTCAGTGGATCCTCAGAAAGGCATGGTGCCTCCAACAGTCAAAGTGGACAAACTGAGAGCAGAAGGTGGTCTTGTGGGAAAGGTGGGGAGCTTGCTGTGAGATTGATGTTTAGATGGCAGAACACCTAGGAAGGCTGTGGCATCTCCTGCTCATCCACCTGGGGCAGATGTGATAGAGACCCAGGAGGGCAATAAAAGCCACAGTGATCCTGCTCCTGACCCCCAGCAGCATTGCTTTGTCACGCCTCTGCTGCAGGCAGGCATAGCTACTCTATCTACTCTACCTATTGTCCTGGAGGATAAGCTGTTAAGGCAGAGATTCCTGCTCTCCCCACTGTTATCAAAGTCAGAGTTGGAGGAGGAATGTTGCTATTTCTCCCCTCCCATTCTTCAGGATTTTGCCCCAACAGTGGCATGAGGAATGGTAAGAAGAGATGAATAATTTACTGCTCTAGAGGAATAAGCATGGCCTGGTTAGATAAGGGGCATACGTTGTACACTCAATTAGATAAAGCACAACATTTATGTATGTCACTCATTGATACAAAAACTAAGAAGGCCAAGATGTGTGTTTGGGAAAGCAGAGAAGCAGCAGACTCATTGCAGCTTATTGTCAGATAAGCCACTGTGGCAGAAACTGTTGGCTGGAATAAAGAAAAACATTCCTGCAAATAAAGCTGACAATGAAAGGGCAGAAAACTCACATGCCTAGGAATTATTCCTAGAGGAACATGCATGAAGAGGCTATTTTCAATTGGGCTTTTAAACTGTCCAATAGCTGGGAAGTGCCCTGCCATTGCTCAATGTAGCTGTATATTTCTGAGATGACTTTTGTACTGAATTCTTCCTTCTTCAAACAGAGCTCCAGGCACAACCCACTGAAGTCATCAACAGCTTTGCCTTTCTTTCTGTAGGTTGAAGCTCATGCCCCTAGGGAGTTGTTTAGGTGGGATGAGGTAAGTAAAGTTCTCAAATTGATACCAGCAGCAGCTCCACCCCTACAAGAAAGTTAAGTCTTGAAATTCCTGTGCCTGCAATAGCTGGAAACAAGGAGGCTTTGGCTAAATTCCTGCATCCATCCCGTAGTGGTCTCCTAAAAAGAGAGCTTCTCATCTCTCCAATATCTTGTGTGTAAGGGTTCTTGCAAACATTTCATTGTTTTTCAAGTGTTTTCTTGGCTATTCATGGCTCTGAAAAGCTTGCTTGCAGCTGGAAAATCATCTTGCATGTAAATTAAAGAACAACTGCTATGTCTCAACAGCTCTTACCTGTATAGGCTTACTCCCATCTAGTGTTTCTCTTATGAAACTTGGTTAACTAAATCAACTTCAAAAATCACTGGGAAAAGGATTGTTAGGTCAAATTCTGACTGTTTGGGTGGGAGACTCCCTGAAAAACAGATTTTTTTTCTTCCTATTCTTTAACTGCTCACTTGCTTGCCTGGGCCTTCCACAACTGCCTAGCTAGTACCAGAGGGGAGCACTGCAGCTGCTCACCCATTACTGCTGGGGGGGCTGTGGTTAGACACTTGCTGTAGGGTGTGTCAGCAGGGTTAGTCCCCTGGAAGTGTGTACTTTACAAGTGTCTAATTTTGGTTGAAGGTACCACTCCAAGTGCTTACCTGCCTCTTCATGCCATTCTCAGCCAAAGGCCTCATCTATTTATTCCAGCCCAACTTCCTTCAAGCCCTAACACTAATTACTGAAGAAAGCATGTAGCCTAACACAGGAGGCAAACAACATCCCACAGATGTCCATGAACACACAGTTAATGAAACATGGACAATAACTGCTAGCTAGGATTAGGCTCTACTGTAGCTTCATTACAGTCTTGCTCCAGCAGACATGAGCTAGCTTCCCACTAGCCACAATCAGAGCACCTAACAAATGGCAGATAGACACACTGTAAATCACAGCANGTTCGCGAAGCCTAGCCATACAAATCACAGCAGGCAACTAATGAGTCCAAAGAGGGATCCCAGGGTTGTGTGCCAAATCAGTCATGGTAAAAACCACTGGTTTACTACAGTCATATGCCTGAGGACGGGAAGACTGGGGAGTTACATTTATATAAGGGAAGCAGAGAAAGAATGTAGAGAAAACAGTATTGTTATGACTATCATTGTCCTTGTTGGTAGAGATTTAACTGGAACTCTTCTGATGAAAATTTTGCCATTTGGGGCTATTACTCCTCCTTTTGGGGCTATTGATCCTTCTGCTTGATCACTTTATCTTTCTTTTCCTGCCTTTTAGGAAGGAATTTTATTTTTTATCACCAGAAGGATCTTAAGATAAAAAATGTGACAAATTTTTTGCTAACTATGGTTTGAACTAGTTCTTAGTAATGTTCCCATACTCTTTTTCCTCTACTCAGCCAAATAGCATTGACCACATTTCCCAACAGTCTTTAGATTTCAGTGTCTGTGTGAGTCTTGATTCTCAAATATTGGCAAATTGTGGTTCACCCATGCAGAGGACAAGTCTATGCTTTAAGCCAAACTAAATTCACTTTAATTGTCTTTGAAGAGATTATGTAGTAGAGAAACTTTCTAATGCTTCTTTCCAATAGGACTTGAATTGCTGCAAGTATGCATTTTTTCCTCCTTTGATCACGAAAACAGCAAGTGTCATAAAAAGGGGGTTACTGAGTAACCAGTCACTCCCTAAGCTTGGTGCATGGCTGCACAGTTGATGGCCCACGGGTCTTTTCCATCTAGTCCTGGTAAAATGATTTTTCCACTGCCCTATAAGATCATAAAGTATATTTGTCTCCAAAAGCCCAATCTGAGCAAATTCCTATAGTATCTTTCAGTTTATGGTTGTCAAAATTTTGGATGATCCCAACTTAAAAGACTGGGAAATCTTTCAAATGTCTTTGAAAGATTTCCCATTCACTTCATTGAGGTTAGATTTTTTCCAAACGCCCAGATCCAACATGAGCCTCTGTTGAAAGTTCTCATTTACCATAACCATATTTAAGCTCTTAACATGAAAATAGGGACCTTATCAGATTTTCCAGAAGCACCAAGATTCCGGACACGTCTTTGCAGCTTTAGGGACATACTATGTTAAAAATTTTGGCCCTCAGTCCCTGTTTATAACTTAAAATTTCTGTTTCCATTATTTCCAAGGAGAGGTACAACCCCTACTGGCTTTGCAAATATTAATGCACCTATGACAGCTTAGATTTTTGGTACAGATTATATCATAAATATATCTAATTAGTCCTATAGCTTCTATTTAAAAATAATTGGAAGTTTTGTGCATTAACATGCAATTGAATGAACAATACTATGGTATATGGGACAGAAAAATAGAGGTGAAAAACCACAGACATAAATCAGGATCAAGTACAAAAGTGTTAGGAGTTGTCTGAGTTTTTCTCTATGTTAACAGAAAAGGGCTGCATGGAACCAGAGACAATTGGTAAGCAGAATAAAGGGAGAGAACGAAGCAAGAAATGTCATTAGATCCCCAGTGGAAAGGAGAGCAAACACTGACAGACAAATGCCATCCACAATTCAGGCCAACTGACATGTCAGAAAAAGCAATAAAGCCCAACAGAGTCACAAGATTCACCATTCTGCAGAATTTTTGTTTTGCCATTTAAGTCCATATCTAAACTAAATGGGAGAGGGAGAGAGAGGACTAACTATTTAGCACTGGCCAGAGGCTCTAGAGCCTGGTCTTCACCTACACCAAAGAAACACAGAGTTAAACTCAAGCAAATGACTCATCTTCTTTTCTGACATATAGAACTTCCACTCACGCAGATAATGAAGGCAACACTGCCTTTCCTTCCATTCTAGCCATGCTTTTATGCAATAGTCTTGATAAAATGAGGTAGTATAGAGGTCTCTGGACCAGAGCTTTGGTTGTGGAGCATCCCCATTTCTCTAGATACCTCTTCTTTTGCTAGCTGGATGGCAGGCTTTTGCCAGCAAACCAGCACAATAATGGCTATGCCATATAATTAGACAAAGCCCAGGGGTTCTAGCATGCTTTGCTCAGTATCTCTGCTTTGCACTCAATCATAACAGCCTGCTGAGCAGACCTGCTGCAGTTTAATTAGAGCGTCTGGGTCCACCTCCTGTTCCTCTGTAATAACATTAGCCAGAAGTGAACTGTCTGGTTCCTGCCTCTCCTAGGCTGGCGTGAGCTGCTGATATGGAGTTGACCAGATTGGTTAATTGCACCTCAGACTTTTAAAGGTCAGGTCTTACACAATCTAATAACATTCAGGAGATTTCCAAAACAAGGTAGATTGGAAAGAAGAGCCTGGATTCCTCCCACAAGATGCTGCCTATTGAGCTATGGGACAAACCAACCACCCTTGCAGCATCCCTCAGCAGAGCATCTGGCCAGCCCAGCTAGCAAGGCCACAGCCAGATGGTAAAGGGCACCTTCAAGGGCTGCTTCTCCTTGGGTTTTGAGCAGCTGGCATGGTGCAGGGCTGCACTAGCCTCTTGGCATGTGCACTTCAGAAGAGAGTACAGAGCATGGGAAAAGTATATCTGAAAGGAAGTTGTAGAAACAAGTGACTACTCAGCTGATTTTCCTTTATGTAAGGGACTGTATGATATCCCTCACATTCTTCATCCTTGGCTTGTCCTAATAGGAAAGCTGAATGGTTGCTCAGACAGTATCAGCTGAGGTAGAAAAACTCAGAAACCTGAAGACTAACTTGAGAAGAATAAGAAGTTTCGGTAAAGCATGCGTGTCCTCGATTTCATACATGAGCTAACAGTCCCAGCGAGGGAGTGCATCTGCTGAGGGGGTCACCTACAGTCTGGAGATGCTTTATTCATCAAGGTTAATAATATCTGTCTTTGGAAAGCAAATTCTCTTCTATTTTAACGTCCTTCATAGGAGAGTTCCTATGCAATTTGCACTGAGGAGAGGAGGCAGCTGAGGGCAATTGTGGCCCTTTTCCCCTCCCTGAGTTCCTGGCAGGCTGGAAGGAGGATTCTCAGCTGGGGTACTCCTCAGGCAAACACCTGAGTGAAAAGGCTGTAAGTCCTTAAAATCTCCAGTCCACTCACTGTTTCTAGCTCAGTCTGCTTTAAGCCAGGTGGTCTTCAGCACCATAGCTACAGAAAGGGGTAAGTTTTGAGAGACATCAAAGAGGAGCTCTCATGCTGCTATTTCCGGGGGTAAAGGAGTCAATCTGATTACAGCCAGGACTTCCACTTCTCTTCTTGGCAGGCAGCCTTGTTTAAAATCTCCCATTTGACAATCCACAACTAAATTTATAAAAGATAAATAGGTTTTTTTGTGTGTGTCTTTCTGTGGTTGTCAGTTTTCTAATGTTGTTTAGCATGTAAAAAGTTTGAACAATTACTTTTATTTTTTCCTTGCTTTTCTTCATCATTTTCCACTCTTTATTGTGTTTTTAAGGGTTTTTCCCTCTGAATTATAGCCTAGGTTTTGCATGTGCTTTTTTGCAACTGATTTGCATGTAAATGATGTTCAACTGAACATGTAGTTTGGGTAAGGAGATGTTTACAAACTGAAATTGAAACAGTCTACTTGTTTGCACAAAACAGTAATTGAATAAACACTTGTTAGTTTACTTCCATGTTTGCTTTGCATTCTTTCACTCAGTTTCCACAAACAACATATGAGTGTTTGTTCTGTAATTAATAGCATTTAGAATATTCTAAAAAAAAAACCAAACCCAAAATTGGTGTGTTCTCTATAAAAATGCATTGTTGCAAAAATAAGACTTAGGGAGTAGCTTTAGGTTTTAACAGTATTGCTGCCTTCCTGATTATTCATATCCTTTAATTTCTTTGGTTACATATTCACCCATCAAGCCCCTATCCTTTTTGTTGCTTTTTTTCCTATTTCCTCCACTATACCCATTTTGCCTAAAGCATGCCATAAAATAAATAAAAGGAAGCCCAACATAAATGTATTTATGTTTTGGGTACTGAAACAGCTTTTAAACTTAAGATTTTTGTTACATTATTTGAAGCACATGCTGCTGTCCTTTACAATCATATAATGTTATATACTTTTAATTTGTTTGTAACTCGGTGCAGCTTCGAGATCATATTTGTTATTACTCTTTTCCAGTTTTCTTACCCTCTACAGTGCTTGTGTTATCTTCCTTTAGCTATTACCTAGACTCTATATGAGCTAAATTTTGGGTTGTTATATCCTGTGTCTTCAAAATATTTTGTCACTGATAATTGATGTTTCCTGTTTTCCAGTTAATGCTTCACAATTACACATTTGCATGTAGC
>VWZO01008437.1:0-23618 GCA_013396975.1 Bucco capensis | reverse complement strand
GTAAAGAGCGGGAGTTCCTGATAAGGAGGTGGTGATTGATAGGCCTAAGGCCTGTCTCAGTTCCCGGACCTTTATGACTCGGCAATTATAGGAGACGTGAAGCTATTTTCAGCTAACAAATCTTTCCTTTCCTATCATTTCTCTTTTTTATATTGTTGTAGCATTTAAATATAGATAAAGCTATTCTTATAATTCACTATCTTTGTGCGTGGTGCTTTTATTTTGTTTTGCTGTCCCCATTTGGGGAGAGGGGGCATCTAGGAGGCCCTCTCAAAGAGATTGTTCTTTTGACCCTAACAAATTCTTAGTTCTTCTGGTCAAACCAGGACATGGACAAAACAGGTTTAAAAGTTCTGAAATTCCCACTTTATTTTTCCTGCCTCTAAAGAGGGCTAGAAGTGTAATTGAAGCATATATTTGCCTGCCATCAAACAGTTTCATATTAACAGAAACAGCTTGATCTATAATCCTATAAAGTGATAAAGTGAGGTCTATAAAGTGAGGTCTGCATCTCTTCATAATCTCTTTCTTTGTTCTACTTTCTCCTTACGATTTTTTTTCTAGCTTAGTAAAAAGCTGACTTTCTAGCTTGCTTTCTTACTTGCTCTATAAAATAGTTATGCGGGGTGTTTTTGAGGACTGGAAAAGAGTAGTAATTAAAAAAACCAACCCCAAACAAATTAGCTTTATTCTTAGCGTTTCTGATGGTATTTTACCATGAAATTTAACTATAGCATTTGATTTTTTCATTGTGTTCTGCTGTATGTGAATATAGTAAGTGATCTGTTAGTAGTTGCATGTCACAACAACATAGTATGAAGAGATACAGTTGTTGAAGTTGTCATAGCTAATGATTTCCTATTTTGTTGTGCTACCCAGTGGTAGCTGTATATGTAAAATGCAAATTGTTAATGAAGGCATGAGCTTCAATGTGTCGAGGCTCAGGTTCACTTCAGCAGGCATTTAAATGTGCTGACAGCTTTTTCAGTGAAATCTTACCAAATTCGTAATTGGAAAACAAAAAATGTTTTCCTTTGAGAAAAACACACTCTGACTGCAAATCCTGTATTGTATGGTGGGCTGTGGAGGAGGTTAGAGAAACTTTGTTTGGACCCAGGTTTACTGTCATAAGTGATTTTTTTGTTGTTGGTGTTGGGTTTTGTCTTATTTTGTTTGTTTTATTTTGTTTGGTTTTTTTTTAAACTTAAATATTGACTGGGGAGAGGTGCTGATGTTGTGCAAGTTGCCTCTTTGTTCTGCAGTGGAAGAACAGCTACTTCAACTTTGTGAACTGTTCTTGTGTGTAGGTATCTGCCACCTTTGGAGGAAGTTTGGCAGCGAGTCCTGCCATGGGGGCATACCTATCTCCCACCTATGGAGATAACCTTGTTGTACTAGTGGCTTCATTGGTGACTGCCATGGACATCTGATTCATTGTGCTAATCATACCAGAATCTCTGCCACAAAAAATGAGACCTGCTTCATGGGGAGCTCCTATAACATGGAAACAGGTAGACCCTTTTGCAGTGAGATGCATTTCAATAAGTAAATAATAAATAGTTGATAATTAATTAATAATAAATATCTACATTTTGTAAGCCTGAGAAATCTTTAATCATAGTGGTAGCGTGACTGATCTGTATAGCATATTCTCTGTTCTCTGCTCTTGCACAATAAAAACCTGGCTAAGTTTAAAAATCAGAACCAAATGATTTGTGAAATGGGAACAATGTTTGGTGTGAAATCCAAAGGGATGTGCTTTACTTTTCTAACTTACTTTATTTTATTGTAAGGGAAATTCTGAATTCTTACACTGCTGCAGACCCTAAAACCTGATATAAGACCTTTTCATACTCATTTTATTCTTTGTACTTTTGGTTGGCAATATCTTTCACCACTCCTGAATTCCATTTTTGGTTATATGTGATTTCTTTTTGATACAGAATGGCTCTATAAACTCTTTTTTTTTTTTTTTTCTCACCTAACACTTACTTAGCTAATCTGTGTTTGTGTTACACCTTGATATTTTAAGAGAGGAAGGTGATTGTTCTTCCTGAGATCCATCTGCTGGCAACTAGTTATGAGTGCTGAAGTGATGAATGACATGCTTTGAAGACTGCAGTTAAAAGAACTTGATTTTCCAGAATTTGTTACTAAAAGTGATTCATATTATGGGTGAACAAGTATAAGAAATATACAAGGGAAAATTCTCTCATAATGTAGGAAGAGAAGTAGTTGTGATGAGGCTGTACTATTTGCTAGCATCTTTCAGTTCAGTTTATTATGGAGATTGAATAGAAGATATTAATGTATTCCCTAAATATTTTATGGTGGTCTTTTCAGTGAATACTTGTGATGTGGCACTGAATAGTAACTTCAAAAACCATATGGAAACTTTATAGAAAAAACAGATACTGCAAACCTTATATAACAGGGAATTATTTTTCTCTTAATGTTCAGCTTAAAGTTTTTCATGTGTGATTTGTTTTGACTCATGTGTGGGTAAGAAAGGTTTTACAGAGGTGAATGCACTTTCTGCTTTCTTTTTGTTTTCATTAGACCTTGTTCCAACAATTGGGTTTTTTTGTTTATTTTGCAGTCTTTGAAGAAAGTTAGAAAAGATTCTACAATTCTCCTGATCTGCATTACAGTGTTTCTCTCCTATCTGCCTGAGGCTGGCCAGTATTCTAGCTTTTTTCTGTACTTATGACAGGTAAATGTTGCTGTCTTCACTTCTTACAAAAGATGTTTAAATAAATACTCCCTGAGACTTGTTTCCTATTGAAAACTTGGTTCAGAAAACTGCTTCCTGGCAAAACATAGCTTTAAAAAATAAAGCCTTGGCAGGGTACTTTGCCAAACCAAGAACTGAGTAACACTTGACTCCTGATGCAAAAAGCCTGCCGTAGTTTAAGCACGTGTTCATAAAGTTAAGCAGACTTTTGTTCCCATTCAGTGCAGCAGTTTGTATGTCTTGAGGTGGCATCATTCCTGTTCAAGAGCTGTTGTGCATGTGAGAGGGGACAAAGAACTTCAGTTTCCAGATACATGACTTCCTATGCCTCCATTTTTTTAAGGCAGTTTTCTCTTTCTTGTGTGGATTTCTTGGGAAGTAGTCAAGTTGCTAATTCTCAAAAGTGGAGACTTCCTATATGGATTTTAGTTATAAGCAGGGATCAGTGTTTTCTTTGAAGAATATACCTGTTTGCTAGTGATTGTCTTGTGCTGTGTTGGCATTTATTTTCTGCATTTTTTGCTTTACTTCAGAATATTAGGTTTGGATCAGCTAGCATTGCAGCATTTATAGCTGTGGTAGGCATTCTGTCTATAATAGCTCAGGTAAGCTTTATTCTTTATAGTTTTTTATTAAACATTGCAAAATGAATGCTGAGACACAGTGTTTTGACTGTTAGGCATGTCTAAACTATTTAAATGCCCTAAAATGCCAGTGAATCTTGCTTTCACTAGAGGTTCTATTCATGTATAGTCTCTGTAAATGTCTTGCCTCAAATATGATTTCCTTAGAAATACTGGACCTGCGCGTCAGAAAATGAAAGTAAAATTTACTAAGCTTGGATGAGTACATTTACTGGAACTCTGTCTTTAAATGATTAAATTATTAAAATGATGTAGGAAATTAGTTACCTAATGCAAAGCCTTCTGAAAGGAAAATGTGTTACTTTAAGCAAAAATAATGCTATTTGCGCCTATTCAGTTGGCTCAAAACATTGCAGGTATTTACATGGTCTGCGCAGGGTTGCTTAGATTCAGCGCAGAGGGTAAGAATCGTGGAACTGTAGAATCATTAAGGTTGGAAAAGACCTCTAGAATTATCAGATCCAACTGTTCCAATCCACATTTTCTGAACTCCTTCAGAAATGGTGACTCTACCACTTTCCTAAGAAGCCCGTTCCAGTGCCTAAGAACTCTCAGTGAAGAATTTTTTCCTGATATCCAACCTAAACCTCCCATGGTACAACTATCACTAGTCACCTGGGAGAAGAGACTAACCCCCACCTTGCTACAGCCTCCTTTCTGATAGTTGTAGAGAGCAAGAAGGTCTCCCCTGAGCCTCCTCTTCTTCAGACTAAATAACCCCAGTTCCTTCAGCCACTCCTCATAAGATCTGTGCTCAAGATATTTCACCAGCTTCATTGCCCTTCTCTAGACACACTCCAGCACCTCAATGTCTTTCTTGCAATAAGGTGCCCAAAATGGAAGCCAGTATTTGAGATGTGGCCTCACCAGTGCCAAGTACAGAGGCACTTCCCTGGTCCTGCTGGCCACACTGTTTTGGATAAATATATAAAGGACAGGACGCACNCCTCATAAGATCTGTGCTCAAGATATCTCACTAGCCTCGTTGCCCTTCTCTGGATATGCTCTAATGCCTCTATGTCCTTCTTGTAATGAGGGTCCTTTTCATACAAGAAATCGAGCAGTTCTTAATGATGAGCCTTGGTACCTTTATGGATAGACTTTGTCTTCCTGTTGTTGTAACATGAAGAGGAACAGCACATACAGTGTGCCGTAACCTTGTTGCCATCTGTAGCAGAGTGAAGATCGTAACTGTTTTGATGGAAACCACACATACCTCACTGGTTACCCGTTTTACTAGTGTCAGTTTTGTCCTTCATTATCAGTTCAAGTCATTATTTTAATCCTCACTCTGTGATTTGTTCTGATGATGTTACATGCACATACTCATATTTGCCAATAATATTTTATTCAGACCAGTGTTTCTGCTAAAAATCTCTAAACCAACTGATCTTCTGGTTCGTAATTTTCAGTGTTACAATGAGGAAATTCTGCATTTATATTTGAACTCTTAGAAGAGTGCTGCTTATTGAAATAAGCTTTGCTTCAGATATACTGATTTGTGTTGGCATGTTAAATATCTCCAGAAATAATTGATCACATGTAGATAGAATTTTTGCCATTTAGCTTTCAAGCTGCCTTTGTCTAGAAATAAGAAACAATCAAACCAGTGTGGCTTTTTACTGATGCGCTACTGATCTTCTCATGTTAAAGATGTGCTCTCTTAACTGAGTGACGTTGTCCATATGGACTTTGCCTTACTAGGAACAGTCTGCTTCATGCCATTAGTGTACTGCTGTTGTAACTAAACTGGGACTTCCTTCCCTCTGAGCAGTAAGACTTCTAACAGATGAAAATGAGTAGTCTTCCTTTAGGATTAGTTTCAATTTGCAAATGAAAAGGTCAACTCAATGGTGTAAAGAGTCAGCAGAAAATGTAACTAAAAATGCCTAGGAATTTGCCTTGACTAAATTTCATGTGGTGAAGCTGGAAAAGCAGCAGTATTTACTTGGGTTTAATTTTAAATTTGGATAGTAATTCACCTGACATAAAGAGATTACTTTTTTTCTGAGCTAAGTCTTTTTTACCTAATATTTGTAGATACTGGTGAATTTAACCCATATCCAGCCTGTACTGTCTCAACTTGGTGCCAGCATTTATTGTGGAACTCTCTAATCTGGAATGAAACAGAGTTATACAGGTAGAAACAAAAGCCTATTTACAGTAGAAGCATACACAAAGGTATGATGTCCATAGAGAAAGCAATAGATATGCTTCTCGATATCCTGAAGTAAAAACCTTTTAATAGTTAAGAAAGTCTTTAGGTCAAATGTTGATACCACTAGTCTACATTTTGGAATTAATGGGGGGATTAATAGCACTAATAGCGTGAATTTTTCTCAGCAGTTGAAAGATCTTCTGAATTACTTTGTGTAGAAGGAGGAATTACTTTAGCACTCTGGCTTTTTAAAATAACTTTTGGATGAACCAATTTCTCTTGCAGGCTGTGTTTCTCAGTATCTTGATGAGGTCTATAGGGAACAAAAATACAGTTCTCCTTGGCCTTGGCTTTCAGATCCTTCAGCTGACTTGGTATAGTTTTGGATCTCAGTCTTGGTAAGCATGCATGTTCATAGGTACCTACCTGTTAAGCAACTGAAAATGTTTTTCCAATATTTTCTACCATTTAGTTCTGTATTCCTGAGTATTTAAATATTCTGTGAATTTAGAGTTCTCATTCGCTTTACACTACCAAAGTGTGGTCTGTATTTTGCACATGTAGAATGGTAGAATTTTCCAGGTATATAGTGTGAGTTGCAGACTAACCGCTGTTTTGAAAAAGGAGTCATTGCATCATTTTGGTCAACTGAATTTTATGTCAGCAAATGTGGTAAAGACTTTTTCTTAAACTTGCAAGCTAATAAGTAGTATGTTCTTTCCATTAGTTCCACTAGATCCATCTGGTCAATTGGTTACTGGACCTCAACTTTGTTTATTTCTAACATGTCATTCCTCTTACTGTAACTATATTTGGTCTTGGAAACTGTCTGCACCTTCTTTTGTTAGAAAAACTGTCTATAATTAAAGTGAACTAGAACCATAAGCTGAAACAGCTTTTTCTTCACAAAGTTTGTACTTTAGACAGTAATGAATACTTATTCTTCATCAGAGCACTTTCTAGTGAGTAATGCAATTTAGTGAACAGCCTCTCTGGGACACCTTGTGAAATTGTTCCCTTTTACAGCCTTTGGAGAGGGAAAGCCCATGCATGTCTTCACTTCTACTCCCCTCTTCTCTTCTGCTGTAATAGCAGAATCAATTGTGCTTCTATTCCAACCAGTTCTGTACCCAGACCAGATAATTTCTAGTCTTTAGAATACTTTGGAAAGGGCATTAAGCCTTAAATGAGGGTAACCCTTGTGGCCCTTACTGGGGCTGTAGGTAGTAATGGTATGGACAGTTTCATTTTTATTTCAAGTTACATATTTAATACAGGATGATGTGGGCAGCAGGAGCTGTAGCAGCAATGTCAAGCGTTACATTCCCTGGAATCAGTGTGCTGGTTTCACGAAATACAAAGTCAGATCAGCAAGGTGAGTATTGAATTAATTTCTCTTTCAGCATCAGACTGCTCTTTTTTGGATGACTCTTCTGTCTAGAAAGCATAATACTTGATTGGGTGTACTTTTCAAATATATTGATGAGTAATGAGTTTCTTTGGTAGTAGCTGTGGAAATCTGCCAGTCTGTGTAGAGAAGAAGGAGGTACACGAATTTATCACATTTCCATTGTGAAACACATAATTTCTGTCTGACCACCAACTTCTGTTCTAGCTTCCTGTAAATGTTCTACAACAGTAACAAAAGCTGATGTGGTAACTTAAATGTTTTTTCCTTCCTCTTGTTTAATTAAAAGTAATGTTCTCTAACTAGAGAATGAGGATTCATATAACAATACTATCTTTTAGTGGAAACTAAAAGTATGTTGCACCAGATCAAAGTAAGCCTGTATTAGAAGTTATATTCTATGTGGAGGAATTGGTCCCATTTGCAATAATACTCAGATTTCTAAGGAATAGAAAAGGAAGCTTTACTAAATAGTGATCTGAGAAGACAGAAAAAATAATTGCTTTTGATGTGAAGGGGATTGAACAGTTCAAAATAACTCTTCATCTAAAATGAAATGAGGGAAGGAACGTAACTGACATGAGTGTTCTTTAAAAATACTCTGTACATATAATTCATAAGTATCAATCTAGCTTCAAGGTTGTACAACTTCAAGTTAGATAAGTGTGGTTAATATGGGAGTTATGAAGGTGGTGCAGTTCTAGGAGGCAGATTTCTATTGTTTTAAAGTATTTCACATGTATTTTCACAGTATTTCACATGGCTTTTTTTAACATTCCCCTCTGTTTTTTGTTTGTTTGTTTGTTTTTTTCCCTAATGGAGACATATAAAAGACTTATTTTCTGTTTATGTCATGAAATGAAGTTGGCAAAGTCAGTAATCTTTCATTTTACATAGAGGAAACCATTATTATTATATGCTCAGGCATACAATTGTTTCTAGAGTGAAATTCTTCCACCTAGTGGCACGAAGATTTTAAACTTACATGTCAACTGACAAAGAAAAACTTGTACAATTTTTTGTGGCATGTTTTCTTTCCTTCCATTTTACAAGTTACTGCTTTAAGAAGGAAGGGAATTACCAGACTACTAAAATGTAAAAATGGTATTCCATGAAATCTTAATTTGTAAAATCATCAAACTTTTTTACACTGTTGTCACAATCACTTAATGAAGTTGAAACAGAAATACATCCATAGAACTCTGATTAATCAAGTTTTTTAAATGCTCTAATGTAAAACTGCAACCAATCTATTATTGTGGATTTACTGCAATACTGCTGAGTTTACTGCCCTGAATAATTTACTTGGTACTTAAATAAATCCTGGGTTTAGACTGATAAGGGGAAGAAATCTGTTACTTTGGGCATATTTTGCCAATAACAACCCTTAAAACAAGGATCTATCACTCTAAGTTTCATTTGAAAATAAATAGAGCAGGTACTACTCTTAAGCTCTGCTTTCTTGATTGTAGGCTTTGCATGAAGGTGAATGGAAATTAGACTTACACATAAATTTAGTCATGCATATTCAAAACTCATAACACTTCCAGTAACATGCAAGTACAGTAATGCTATGGTCATGCAGAGGATTATTTTTATCCAGCAACGTTGTCCTCAGTGTATTTCCTAAGAACTTAGTTTGTCAATATAATTATGAAAGGTTCAGTCAGAGCTATTGGCTCTGAGTGAGTAAAAAAGTAATCCTATTCTTACTTTTTCTTCATTAGGTGTTGTCCAAGGAATAATAACTGGAATAAGAGGTCTGTGCAATGTCTTGGGACCAGCACTGTATGGCTTTATTTTCTTTCTCTTTTATGTGGAACTCAGTGACTTGCCACCTGATCAGACTTCTTGAAAAAAAAAAGCAAGATCCCAGTGATGAGGCAAGTTAAAAGTTTGGTGTGAAGTTTGCAGTGTAGAATTCGGAAGGGTGAAAATCTGCCATTTTTACTTGATTTAAAATCTTGGTATCTAATCCTTCTGATGTTGAAAATTCTGGAAAATAGGTAATTGACACAAAATTAATGGAGAGAGATAGAGTTACGGTTAATTGGAATTCCACACCTTTGAGATCTTGTACATAGACACACGCACCCACCCCAAGGGATTACACCTTTTATACATTTTATTAGTAATTAACATACTGATATCTATAGCCAACCCTGGCACTAGATTTTCCAATAGCCCACCCCTGGTGGTCTTCAGCTCGGCCCCTCGGAGAGGGCCCACGTGGGGCTTGGTCCTCTTCTGCTGTTTTGTCTTCAGGCTATCTGCAGGTGGCTTCCTCAAAACCTCACGTCCTTGGCGAGGCATGGGAAAGTCCAAGATAGTCCCCCAGGAACAGGCCTAGTGGTTCTTGATATGTGAACAACCCAGGAAGCTTCATGTAATTCTAAAAGTCCTAAAAATCTACAGAACATGCTTAAATTTTTAGGCATCACTTCTATGAATTCTCACTTGCCAGCTGCTTTATTGACCTATTAAGATAGTTTATAATTGAAACTTTATAGTATATACTTAGGTTTATAGTAGTAGCAGCTTTAGTTTCAGTGTTCTAATGGAACCTGTTAACTTATTTGATGCAAATCTACTGCAAGCACAGCTGTAAACCTGAATTACAGCAAAACATGAATTTCTGACAACAGGAAGGTCATTTCTGGTAACTCAGTAAATTTAAAAAAAAATTATCTGGGTCTGGCATTCCTGAGCGCCAGTCTTACCAGTAAAGACTGTAGCAAAGAAGACATTCAGTAACTGCCTTCTCTGTGCTCTTTGTCAACAGGGCACCCACATCACACAGCAGCAGGTCCTCATTTTCTCTCATCTTCCTTTTTGTACTGATGTACTTGAAGAAGCTTCTCTTGTTGTCTTTCATGTCCTTTGGCAGATGTAATTCAAAAAGTGCCTTAGATTTCTTCATTGCATCCCTAAGTACTCTGGGAATGTTCCTATGTTCCTCTCAAGTCCTTCGGTTTAAACCTCGCCTCACCTAGTTGGTCAGCCTCCTACCAAAGATTCCCTTGACTCTCTGAGACAGGTGTAGTCCATCCTCCCTAACAGGTTATAGTCATCAAAGAATTTCCCAGGAATTGATATTCATTACTTGTCTGTTTTTGACCACCCCCTTTCCTATAACTGGAAGAATGGAGGAGAAGATATCTTGGGCACCAGTGTTTTTCACTTCCACCCCTAGGGCTTTATAGTTTTTTTGATTTTGCTCAGGTTCTAGCTCACAGTGTCATTATTTATATGCACATAGAAGAGTAGCAGTGGGTAGTAGTCAGTGCTCTTGACAAGTTGTGGCACACTCTTGGCAGTGCCTGGGAACTTTCGACTCCTTGTTAGAGACATTGAGACCATTTGCTTCATTGCCCTCACTGCAAAAAAATCCTTCCTTATATGCAATCTAAATCTCTCTTCCTTTAGTTTAAAGCCATTACCCCTTGTCTTATTGCAACGGACCTTGCTAAAAAGACTATCTCCATCTTTCTTATAGGCCCTTTAAGAACTGATAGGCTACAATAAGGTATCCCTGGAGCCTTCTCTTCTTCAAACTGAGCAACCCTAATGCCCTCAAAAAACTCTGTATTATAATAACTTCCTGCATTTCATTTGTAAGGCCTTCGATATGGTTCCTCATGATATCTTTATCTCAAAACTGGAGAGATATGGATTTGATGGGTGGACTGTTCGGTGGATAAGAAATTGGCTGGACGGATGCAACCAGAGAGTTGTGGTCAATGGCTCTTTGTCTAGGTGGAGAGCAGTGATGACTGGTGTCCCTTAGGGCNGAAACTTTTTAGCTGGTCAGATTGTAATAGGACGAGGGAGAATGATTATAAGCTGGAGAAGGGGAATTTAGCTTGGAGATTAAGAGGAAGTTTTTTACCCAGAGGGTGGCTAGGGACTGGAACAGGATGCCCCATCCCTGGCAGTGTTCAAAGCCAGGCTGGATGTGGCCCTGGGCAACCTGGTCTAGTGATTGTCATCCCTGCCCATGGCAGGGGGGTTGGAACTAGATGATCTTTAAGGTCCGTTCCAACCTGGCCATTCTATGATTTGGTAGGAAAAAAGTACACTGGATTGACAAGTATAATCTTCTGATTTTTATTTAGCTTTAGTTGACAAAAGTACAGGAAAGTTGTTTAAGGTTAAAAAATGGAAAATAGCTAGTTTACTGACATTTTGTAGAGTTTTATTTCAAACTTACCTAGTACAAAGATAAGTTATGTCATGCAGAGAGAAAATTAGAAAAGCAAAAGCCTGGCTTGAATTTAATCTCACCACTGTATTAAAGGATAATAAAGATTTTACAAATACAATAACAACAAAAGGAGGGCCAAGGAGAACCTCCATTCTTTATTGTATGTGGTGGAGAACATGGTTACTGAGGATGGCGAAAAGGCTGAGTTACTCAATGCTTTCTTCGCCTTTGTCTTTGATAGATCAGTTATCCTCAGGGTACTCAGCCCCCTGAGCTGGAAGTCAGGGTTGGGGAGCACTGTGATGACAGGGGGTGACCGGGTCCCCACTCCCAGTTCCCCAGAGAGACACGTACTCTGAGGGTCCAAGGGTGAAAAACTTTTATTCAAACTCCCTGGGGGTTCTTAAAGCATTGGTTAGGGACGGAAATGGCCCGTCTAGCCAGTGGAGGAAACCAGGGGATCAGGAGCCAATAGTAAGCCAGGGAACGGGGAAAGACAGGGGAAACAACCAATAGGGTTAGGACAGAGGCGGGGCTGGCTCGACAGGCTGTACAGTATTGCACCGCCCATAGAAACCATGCGGTCACCACGCTGTGGGGTGGGGGGGAGGATAACAATAAAACCAAATGTGAATGAGTACAACAAGAAATCATACAATAACAGCAAAACCCCAAACTCGAACTGCAGTGTCTCTAGGCTGTCTCCCACACTGTGAAGCCCCCTTAATCCAGAAGGAAGTAGTTGGCAATCTGCTGCTCCAATTAGACAGCAACAAGTTGGCATCCACACAAGAATACTGAAGGAGCTAACAGAGGTGCTCACCAAGCCAGTCTCTATCGATTATCAACAATCCTGTTTAACTAGAATGGTTCCAGATGACTGGAGACTTGTCAGTGTGACACCCATCTATGAGAAGGGTCAGAAGGAGGATCTGGAGAACTACAGGCCTGTCGGTCTGACCTTGGTACCAGGGAAGGTAACGGAGCAGATCATTTTGAGGGCAATCACATGGCAAGTCCAGGACAACACAGGTGTCAGGCCTAGCCAGCATGGATTCATGAGAGGCAAGTCCTGCTTTGACTACCTTGATCTTCTTCTATGAGAAGGTAACCCACCTAGTGGACAAGGGGAAAGCTGTAGGTGTTATTTACTTGGATTTTAGTAAAGCCTTTGACACTGCCTCCAACCACATTCTCCTGGAGAAGCTGGCAGCTCATGGTTTAGACAGGTTTACTGTTTGCTGGGTAAGGAACTGGCTGAAGGGCCAAGCCCAGAGAGTAGTGGTGAATGGAGTTCAATCCAGTTGGCAGCTGGTCATGAGTGGTGTTACCCCAGGGCTCAGCGCTGGGGTCAGTTCTGTTCAGTGTCTTTATTAGTGATCTGGATTAGGGGATTGAATGCACCCTCAGTGAGTTTGCAGATGACACCAAATTAGGAGGAAGTGTTGATGTGCTTGAGGGTAGGAAGGCACTGCAGAGAGACGTGGATGGGCTGGATTGGTGGGCTGAGGCAAATATAATGAGCTTCATCAAGGCCAAGTGCCAGGTCCTACACTTTGGCCACAATAACCCCATGCAACATTATAGGCTTGGGGAGGAGTGGTTGGATTGCTGCCTGGCAGAGAAGGGCCCTGGGGGTGCTGGTCAATAGTTGACTGACCATGAGCCAGCAGTGTGCCTAGGTGGCCAAGGTGGTGTCCCAGTTTAGGAAAATTATGGGGGAAAACCCAAATAAGAAGCATCACCCCTCCCACAGAAAAGGAAGGAAAAATAGAACAAACCACACGCAAATGCAAAGTGAGAAAAGAGTAACTTTTACAGAGAAAAACAGTAAAATAACAGAAATTGGGAAGGTCCCCGATCCCCAGGCATGCCTCAAAATGGTGGCTCGCACCCCCTCACCCACAAGAAACCTGCAAAAATACAGTCTGCATGCGATGGAANGTTCAATCCAGTTGGCAGCTGGTCATGAGTGGTGTTACCCCAGGGCTCAGCGCTGGGGTCAGTTCTGTTCAGTGTCTTTATTAGTGATCTGGATTAGGGGATTGAATGCACCCTCAGTGAGTTTGCAGATGACACCAAATTAGGAGGAAGTGTTGATGTGCTTGAGGGTAGGAAGGCACTGCAGAGAGACGTGGATGGGCTGGATTGGTGGGCTGAGGCAAATATAATGAGCTTCATCAAGGCCAAGTGCCAGGTCCTACACTTTGGCCACAATAACCCCATGCAACATTATAGGCTTGGGGAGGAGTGGTTGGATTGCTGCCTGGCAGAGAAGGGCCCTGGGGGTGCTGGTCAATAGTTGACTGACCATGAGCCAGCAGTGTGCCTAGGTGGCCAAGGTGGTGTCCCAGTTTAGGAAAATTATGGGGGAAAACCCAAATAAGAAGCATCACCCCTCCCACAGAAAAGGAAGGAAAAATAGAACAAACCACACGCAAATGCAAAGTGAGAAAAGAGTAACTTTTACAGAGAAAAACAGTAAAATAACAGAAATTGGGAAGGTCCCCGATCCCCAGGCATGCCTCAAAATGGTGGCTCGCACCCCCTCACCCACAAGAAACCTGCAAAAATACAGTCTGCATGCGATGGAATGGAGAAGTGATGGACTGGGGTAAGCTGGGATCGTGATGGTATGAGATGCTGATGGGATGGGGTGGAATGGGGTTGGATGAAGTTGGATGGGGAGGGCCGCCTCTGTGTCGAGCTAATCGGCATTGCCACCCACTGAGACCAACTACCTCCCTGTCACATGTTTAGCCCACATGGTCCAGAGAGAGCATGCGCCAGAAGCAATGATGAATGTGCACCATGTTGAGCATACACATGACATATTTCCTGGCATGCTGCTTGTTTTGCTCCCAGTCATGCCAGGGAGTTGTTGCTGCTGCTGCAGCTTGGATGCACCACTCCTTGTCACTTTTGCGCTGCTCCATGCCACCGGGATGGAGTGTTCAGGGGCTGCCACCACGGCTGGGATGTGCTGCTCCTGCTGCTTTTTCTTCTCCCATAGCTGTGCTGGGAAACCGTGGGGTCCTATCGCTGCTCTGCTGTGTGCTCCAGCTGGGGACAGGGACAGTCCCCAGTTCAAGCAAACAGTTCCTGTTCCCAGGCTATGGATGCAGGCTGCTTCTGATGCCCCCCCCATTCAAAAATGAAACCAAAAGGTACATATTCAGCAAAAGGAAGAATTGAAATAGAGAAAGGAGGAAATAAAAAGTGGATACTAAATTCCATAATGCAAACCATGACAGACAACCAAGAGCATTCTGGCGGCTTGTATCAAAAATAGTGTGACCAGTAGGACCAAAGAAGTGATCATCTCCCTGTACTCAGCACTGGTGAGGCCACACCTTGAATACTATGTTTATTTTTCAGTTCCTCATTACAAGAAAGACATAGAGGCATTGGAGCATGCCCAGAGAAGGTCAATGAGGCTAGGGAGGCATCTAGAACTCTTATGAGGAGTGGCTGAGGGAACTGGGGTTGCTTAGTCTGGAGAAGAGGAGGTTCAGGGGAGACCTTGTCTCTCTCTACAGCTACTTGTAAGGAGGTTGTAGCAAGATGTAGCAAGACTGGGTAGATCTCCTCTTCCCTGATTTTTTTTTCTACATGTTGGAACCTTAGCTTGTTGATCTTGCCGGTTTGAGAGATGTGTTGCCTAAACAAAAATTTTTGTAAAGAAGAATCAGTCAGTGTGTTTCCTCTGCTAGGCAATCCTATTGTCAGTTGGTAGTTTTGTACTTGTTTCTGTTTTTTAGATCTGTATGCTGATCACTTGAAGAATTCATAGGGATTGTAGATGCAGAAAATTGATATTGCAATGAAAATATGAACTTATTTGCATTAAATTGATAGTTGCTGTAAATACATCTTCTATTATCTCTTGGCTTAATGGTGTACTTCTTAATGCAGAAATCAATGTCTAAAATTTCATCAATCCTTTGATATGCTTGTTTCCCCGCAGAGAGCTATCATTCCTGGCCCAACCTTCCTTGTTGGAGCATGCATTGTTCTTCTGGCTTTTCTAGTTGCCTTACTTATTCCAGAGCACAGTAGAGCCAGCAGTACCAGAAAACATGGCAGCAGGATCAACAGTGCTCTGAGTAATGTAGACCAAAGTCACAAAGAGGACATTGAACCATTGTTACAAGATAGCAGTGTATGAAGGCTAACTTCTGAGGAGATTATGGAAGAAATGCGTGCACTAAAAATGTGGTGCCGAAAGCTTGTTGGGATGTAGAGAGTATCTGGCCTCTGAGAGGAAAGCAGCTGCATGCATCACATGCTGTATGATATTTGAGGTTAATTTCGTGCTTGCAGGAGGGTTTGTTTAGCACAGCAGGTCAGAACTGTGTGTGATTCTACCCAACACTGGACTGAAAATACTACGTCAAATCCTGATACTTTGTAGAAACCTGAATATACAGACATGATGGATGTTTTTTAAAGTTTGACTTTTCAGTTCCCAAAGATGTATGTAAAATAGTCCAGTTTGAGACAGGACAGTTTCTGTCACCACTGTTAAATGTTCTTTTGCATTTCTTATGCCTTTTGTCTGTATGTATGCCACATGTAGTCCTCATGAGAGAGGGACTGATTTGTATCATTCCAGTACCTGAAATAATGATTACCAGTGAAAGTAGTTAAATTTCCTGAGGACACATTCTCAGATACTTAGTAGTGAGAAGTCTAGTAGTTACCCAAAAATGCTAAGGAAGCCAAGTTGACTTCTGAGGGTATATGATCACACATGGCAGTCATTACCCATATATGAAGAATCATCAGTTCTGAACAGTTTAAGCAAATCCAGAGGGCTCCTAAGAGCATTGGTCACATTAATGTCTTACTGATAAAAAGCAGAATTTTAATTATAAAAATGAAAAGCATCAGAAATATGGACGCTGCTGACTTCTGAGACAGGAAAAACAGTGGTTTACATGAAAAAAATATGTATATTTATTGCATTTTGTCACTTTATCTGCTATACAAAATAATCTTTCGTATTAATTCATTTCACTCCTGCCTTAACTGGTGCTTAGTGTTCAATTATTAATCATATTTAGCCTTCATATCACTGTTTTACCTGCTGAATCTCATTGATACATTCTTATCAAATTTCCTTTCTAGAAGATGCTTTAAAGGAGTTGTGAATGGCTACAATACGCTAATTTTTAAAGAAATTTTATGAAAAATAGAGATTTATATGTATTTTACTATATGTAAATGGACCATAAACCCCAAATTTAATGAAGTGTACTCCTGTGAATGTTTTATATGTACGCAATATATGTAGATATTTGTAAGGAGTTTTAATTTTTCCAGATGGGGTGCTGTGTAAATCATGTATTTATAAATGTAATGAGGGTACTGACAGATACACAGTTTTTTAAAAGGATTATGTACTGACTGAACAAATTTTTAAAAATATATATTTTGAAACTTGCTCCACATTAAGCAGAGATAACAAACCTTTCTTACTATGCAGTTGGTTTTTAAGTTAATAAGCTTGCTAATGCATAATAAATCTACATCTTTAGCTTTTGTGCTTTCACGTGTTTGTTTTTCCAAGGTTACTATTGTGCCTTCCCTGCTTCAGAACACAATAGAATTCCTGTTGTACTGTTGTGACATCAGGCATGGTGAAAAGCATGCTTTGTGCAGGAGTCCTTTTGGTGTCTGACATTGTGTCCACTAGGTTAGAGAAGTAGAATTACTTAGAATTACTTGGAATTCAAGCCTGCCTGGGCTTTTATGCTGGATATTTTAATTTTGCTGCAGGCTAGACTTCTGTCAAGCAGGTTTTATATGATCCAAGTATATTTTGTCTTAAACTTGATAAGGTACTTCAGAGTTTGTACATTATGTTAGTGTTAAAAGTAGCAGCTGTCAAATTTATAACTGCTATTCCAGCAATGGATCAAATGTGAATTTTTAAATCTAGGATTGGAAGGGTCCTTTAAAGATCAGAGGGCAGGAATATCTTTCACTAGATGAGGTTGCTCAAAGCTGTGTCCAACTTGGCCTGAATACTTCCAGACGTTTGCATCTACAACTTCTCTGGGCAACCCATTCCAATGTTTCATCACTCTCATCAGAAAAAAATTCTTCCTTTTGTTGTTAGTGCTACAGATACCTTTTTATTCTCACAATAAAATTAATAAAGTTCAATAAGTGATGCTATGGAATATTCGTTATTTTTTAAGATCTTGGTTTAACACTCAGGTAACAGATTCAGAGGTATGATTCTAAGTTAAATTTATTTTGATATTTGGTTTTAATGGCTGTTATTGCTGAAAAAATTACCTCACAGATACAGATCCAAATGGAAGAAATGTGTTGCTGCTTGTGCTTGCTAAACCATGATGCTCATTTCGCATTCCCATCCACCAATTTTGCAAAGGTGTTTGTTAAAATTCAGCTAGTAAGTTTCCATCTTCCCTGATGTCAATCAGTTGTTCTTGGAAGCTAATTGGAACACCTTGAATTTCCATGTTTTTTAACAAATGGATTGAAAACTCACTAAAACTCTTCATTTGGAAGATCTTTTAACAGATTGGGAAATCGTTTCCAAGTCAAGTGTAAAGATGTGAGAGTGTGAGAGTTTTTATAGATGGCACCTGTGCTCTGCTTTTTGCAGCAAAATCACATGGTGATGGAAAGATTTCCATTTCCAAACTTCTGTTTTGAAAATGCTCTCTCCAGTCAATGAGTAACAGCAGTTGCTTTCTCCTTGTTAATCTGTCTCTTCAAGGTAAAGGTGACATTTTAAATGTTTTTTATTTTTCTGAAATATCAGCCTGGGTAGCATGGTACTGACAGGCCCTTTTCATCACAGAAAAGGTCAGCAGATATGGAATTCTTGCTTCTTTTTCGGTGAAAAAAAAATGTGTACTCTTCGTGAAGTCTGACAATTCTTTTAAGCAGTTTTCTGTAAGATAACCAGTGAACATCTGTGGTCCAAAAGACTTTTCATGATCGCTCCCCATCTCTTCCCAGAGTATTGTAAAGATTAGACTATTGAAAGGTCTTGTTTTTACAGAATCGATCACATGGATGGCATCCTGTAGCATTTTGTGCACTTCCAGCTCCAACTTCTTTGTTGCACTAGTTTGCCTATGATTGGTCCAGTGAGTGAATCTTACTATCACTGTAGCCTTATCCTGGGATCCCTTTTATTCCTGTCAAAGCATCTGTTCCATCAGTGGTCACACTTGTACAGTTTTTCCATAAAATATTTTAATTAAAGCATTTACAGTTGAGAGTAGATCTTTGTTAGTACATCTTTTCTACACCGATTGACAGAAATGTTGTTCTTCATTTACACACATACACACTTAAGTGAGGTTCATTGTTAGTGATAGTGGATTGTATTGGGTTTGGATGTAAATTCATATTTTAAATAGTTGTCTTGACAGTTTTGAATGTTTTTTTGCCAACTCTGTCATTGACACTACCTTGTAATGTTGATGAAGGGCAGAAGTGCCATCTTTGCAACTTTCTTGTTTGTTTGTGCTTGTAGTGTTAACATTACCTGCAATCCCCAGCGTTTTTTTTTCAGTAACCTTTTCAAGCCATTTGGTCTTTCTGTGAGGGTTAGTTTACTTACAACTAGAGAATATAATCCACTTAACCAGGCCCACGTAAACTGCAATGTATCATAATACACTGAAAGCAAATGAGTGCAAGTGCTGCTGTCAAGCCCGCTCTGTCTTATGAAGAACACACTCTACTGCAAGGGACATGTACTGTCCATATGATGTGTGACCATCTGGGACATAGACCAAATAAGGATGCTAGTGTCAAGACATATTAAATATTAGTAAAGCTTGATTTATTTCTTTTTTTTTTAGATTGAAAATAAACAAACAAAAAAATCTAGTGTTTTCTTCATGCACCCCAGTGGATTGCCCTGCACATTTCAAAGTTCTTTACCACTGTTCCAGAGCATATTTTATTGCATTGTTAAGAGTGGGCAATAACAGTAAATGCCTCACTTCCTCAGTGAGTTAATGGGCATGTTTTTTTAGGGCTGCTGCTGGTGTTCATTTGTATGGAGCTGTGCTTCCCTGATCCAGAGAAACAAAGTTCTAGTTGTTCTGGTGCAACATATCTTCCTTCTTTTTTTCAGGATTAATCAAACATAGACTTGCCCTGACAAAAGCAGGGATGGGATGGAAGGAAGAGAGATGAAGATCTGGAGAAGTGTTCTAAGGATACTTGTTTCCTTCTGTGCAGAGATTATGTGCTACTGTGTACCTGCATTTATCACAAAAATGAGGCAAATGTTCTTCAATTTTAACATCCTTGGAGAGTATAATAATATCTTGATCTAAGATTTAGATTGTTTAAACAAGTGTGTTAACCAATCCATTATATATACTAGCATGAGAATGTCTTCTAATGAGAAGAGAATTTGATTTAAAATGATAAAAATCCTGCTGCTCAGACTTTCTTGTTTATGTGGTCTAATAACCTTCACTTATAGGAACTTCTGAGCTTAATTTGCTAAGCTCAAGCTCTTCCTAAATTTGAAAATGTTTGGGAAGCAAGATGAGAAGACAGGCAGAACAGTCTACTTTTTATATGATTGAGAATAACAAGCATGGTTTCTAGTCCCCTCTTTATTTGCATGCTGCCTTATGTTGTGTCTCAGGAGCTTGGTGGTGTGGAGACTGAACTAAGAGGAGTGGTAAAGTCTTGAAGCTCATGTGTTTAAGGACTATATTAAAGCTTTATTTATTTTTAGACAATTTCTCTTGAATAAGTGTTGTGGAAGACTACTTGTCTTCTCTCATTGCCTCAGATGAAGAACAATCTTACTCTATTCTTTAAAAGAACACTTTACAAGAAGAGGATGGAAGATGTTGGACAAGGTTCAAGATGCACTCCCAGGCCTAGATTGTCTGATTTGTGTTGCTATAAGGGTACCTTTATATTATCTATTGCATATTGTGCTTAAACCTCTTAAAGCCATAGTATTCATATCTTCCCTAAATTTGAAACTAGTTTCTGGATCTGTTGCTGAATCCCTGAGAAGTATAGGGCTGGGTAATGTAAATGCAATTTACTGAATTAGGTGCTAACAATTTTGAATACATATTTTCTATAAACCTTGGTTTTGTTGGCAAGAAACAATGGCCCCTTCTTATTGCACACTCAAATGAGAATTTAGGCTTATGGATTTCAGGAAGTTGCTTGTATCCAAAATGTCCCTTAATTGCTGCCTCATGTATCCCTTGGTGCTTATGTATCACTACAATTGTGTAAGAAACGGACTGCAAAGGAAACTGTTCTGATAGCTTGTCTTCTTCTGAATGAAGGCAAAAATCTACTCAGAATGACCATATGTAGTGATAAGGCAACAGAAACTGACAGGGAAGCAACATCAGCCATGTCAAGCGAATTTTCTACACAAGTGTAAAGTGATGTTCTTGAAAACTTTGTTGTGGTTATATTAGTTTATTAAAAAAAAAAATCTGTTTTGGGGGCAGGTGTGGTCTTGCAGACAACTATTTTTCTTTCCCTTCTCCTCTCAGTCTTGATAAAGAGTATTTTTAAGCACTTTTTTACACTTTGCAACAAAATACTGCAGTCTTTTTTGAAAGTTTTGAGTTCTCTTTTGTTAAAGATACTTAATCTTATATGGAGGTGTCTGCTGTATGGCATACAGATGCCGCTTTTGGCAACCAGATGCCTTTTCTCAGAGAAGTGATTCAAACAACCCTGTGAAAAACTGTGAAGGAAAAAACATGACAAAACTGTTCTGTAACTTACTGAAGTGTTAAGCACTGAAGAAAAAATGATACGAGGTCTAAGCATCTTCCCATGTTGTTTAATGCTCCAAAGCAGTTTTTTCTTGCTCTTATTTCTTTATGCCTGCGTAATAACTGAAATATATTTTGTAATCATTGGCTGCATCTGTAACTGTATTATTGAGGAATATAAATATTGAGGAATGTAATTATACATTAGATTGTGCTACCTAGAGCTAATCACATCCTGTGGGTCCTTGTAAGGCACACATTTTGACCTCTGAAGTTGCAGACCTCTGTGCAGTCCTTAGAAGAAAAAGCTGTTTCAGAGCTGCTAATTTCCAATCTTTACTAAGTGGTTAAGGATTTACTGTGCTTGGAAAATGGGTTTCCATTATTCCTCAAGTAACAATCTTGCCCAGAAGATGAATTAGCTTTTGTTTTTCAAACATATCAGGGCAAAAACCTTGATAAATATGGAGTACTGAAAACTCCCAATGATTATAGAACCAAGTAATCCAAATTAAATCCAGGGTTTTTTTTAAATTTTTAATACAAATCACATGAAGACAGAAGATATGACAGGATTAAGATAATAGTTCCATTTTTAGTGTTTCAGAATAATTCTGAAATTATTAATCTGTATGTGAAATAAATCAGCAGCACCCTAGCTGCCCTTGCTGAAGGTGAAAGAAAAGAAAAATATGATAAAGGTCAAACTGTCAGGCAGCATATTATGAACAAAACACTTTCCTAGGGTAGAGCCTCACCAAGAGTGGGCCAGTGCTACCATGACATTACTGCCTCTGTCAAAAGAAAAACAACTCATGACTCTAGGCAATAACTGAAGGTAATAAAACCAACCCATGTGCCCTATTTCTCCCATCTCGGGGTGGGGGTGGGGGGGAGTCAAGCTACCATGTAGCAGTAATATTAAGATGTTCTGCAGAGGTGCTTCAAGCAGCTGGTTGAGGTCTTGGTCTTTTATTTTATTAGGAAATGCACAAAGCTTATCTCTAAGTTTGTGGAAGGAGCCGAGGTCAAATATCTTTGAATTTATTTGCTTTCATTCAGAGCTGAATGTAGTTGTATTTGGAAAAGAAACTAAAAAAATATTTTTAAACTGGATATTTATTTTTCATTAATTGCAAAGACTCAAAACTCAACCTGAGATTTTCAGCTTACAGTTATTTTTCTATCACAATTAGAGAAATGCTGATCCACCTAAGGTGTAGGATAAGCATAGTAAAAGTGCATTTGATATAGCAGAGGGTTATGGAAGAGAGAGAAGGAAAGAAAGCAGCTTAACTTCCTTAACGAACTGAGTTTTCAAACCTGATAAAAATCTTACATGAGCAAACTTTTTCTGGAAATCGATACAATAAAGATTAGTATAGGTTGCAAGAAGGTTTTTTTAAATCATTTAATTAAAAAGTGCTTTGCTTGTAGTAAAACCTAGCTTTGAAATAAATTATTTTTGACATCCCATTGATCAATAACTTTGGCCAAGGTTGTATCTGAAGTGTATCTAGATTTCTTAAATTAGTCCTGTGAAATAAAAGCTAGTAGGAAAACAAGTACAACACACTTGATCCCTGAAAACTGAAAAATTTGGCCTTCAAAGAATAGAATTCATTCTCATCTCTCAAAGCCATTTTCCCATGATACCCCAGGTACAAAAAGCTTTTCCAGTGTTCATCATAACCTCTGAGGAAAACCTAAATCTTCAAGGACCTTGTTCTTTAAAGCTATGAGACTCCAACTACTGAAGTATTGGGCATCTGTTTTATGACTGATTCTAGTAGAATATACTTCCTTAAGTCCAGTGCTGTAAAAATGTCCTTTGTTTATTTGTTCATGCTCCAGTACTTTTTCCTCCATAAATGACAAGTGTTTTCTGACCATACAACTTTTGAGAAAATTTCTAGTAGTTGATATGCAACAGTGTTTAGCAGAAAATAACTGTGCTTGAATCATACTATTCAGATGCATGTTGTCTGATCAACACTAGTTTAATACTTTCTTGCATCCTTTTTCTCCTGAATAAAAAGGATCTCAAAGTCTAAGGAAATAATGACACAGCAGTGCTGTTCAGAGGATTTTATGTGCTGGTCACTTAACCCTTGACTGCATCGTTTCTTTACTAGGTAAATTTCAGAAGATAAACCCTGTTGATAGCAGGGACTGGCAGTGCCTAACATTGCTATTGGTGCTCTGTATAAAGTCTAATACTAGTAGTGAAAATATCAGGAAACCTTGACTTTTGTTGTCACAGTGTTAGCTTTCACTGACTAGAAAGGGGGAAACATAACCCCCTTTTCAAAAAGGGGAAGAAGGAAGATCCAGGGAACTACAGGCTAGTCAGTCTCACCTCTGTGCCTGGCAAGACCGTGGAACAGATCCTCCTGGAGGCACTGCTGAGGCAGAAGAATAATGAAGAGGTGGTTGGATACAATCAACACAGCTTCACCAAAGGCAACTCATGCCTGACTGACCTGGTGGCCTTCTATGACAAGGTTACAATATCAGTGGACAAGGAAGCAGCGACTGACATCATTTATCTGGTGTCATGGAGTAATTTAAAACACTAAGGATTTATTGTACGTCATGTTCCCTTTTGAATTTTGGACACTGTTTCTTTAAGGAATCTGCAGAATCTGCCGATAGAGAATGAAACCCTGCAGCTGTGCAGATGTAAACCATCACCGCGGCATT
>VWZO01008436.1:29491-42978 GCA_013396975.1 Bucco capensis | reverse complement strand
ATATATACTAAAGAGGACAACATGTTGCTCAACATGTTGCTCTATCTGCCTGGGTTTGGAATTAGAGTTGTCCTTCTCCTAGGATGACTGCCAGAAGGCTACTGAGTCTGTTCTCTACTACATTAGGAAAGCCTGTGAGGGTGTCATGTTAAAACAGTACATTTTATATGGGGCCATACTATTAGCTGATTACATGGGTGTTAACAAGAGCAGCAATTAGAAGTATAACTGAGATCATTAAATCTCATCCTATGGCACTGAATTGAAAGAAAAAAAGGTCAGTGTCACATATGGCTTGGAGCTCTTAGCTACTTGCTGGTACTCAGTGTTAGGTTTTCGTATCTAGAAATTGTGAAAAAATGTTGACACTCAATTTTAATGAAATGTAATGTGAATCTATAATTTGAGCAAAAATTGCAAGCCCAAGGAAGAATTAATATTAAATTTTAGAAAATAATTTTATAAAAATAAAAATAATTTTACCTGAAAATATATTTAGGCTCTTTAAATTCATATACCAGATTGTTGAACACAGAACTCAAAACCTAGTTTGTGTCCTGTTCTTCCACTTTCTCTGCCTGCATCTCTTTTTTTAACCCTGACATTCTTGCATCCCTGACTCATACAAAGACAGAAAGCTTAAAATAGCTACATTCTAACAACTGCATTTGTCTGTTTCATGAAACTCAGTGAAATGGATGGATTGAATGGAAAAATGCACAGGAAAGTTTTTAATAATTTTGTATTGTTGCTCCTCTGAAATTGAGCATGTTTAAAGAGCTTTTAAATATTTTCTGGCTTTGTATAATGCTGTGTATGCATGTGAGCTTATGCATCCATATGTTAAATATACTGGGTAGTTGGAATTTAGTTTGCTGTTTGGCTTTTATGTTACAGAAAGCAATAGTATCATTTTAAAACTTAGCAGTATTCCAGTGTTTCAGTGAGGGAGAAAGTGATGTGGTCAGTCGTCTTTTTTTTCTGCTGCATGGTATGAGATAGCTGGGCTGGGGCACTTTGGGAGGCTGTGGGGTTGGCAGGGAGCAGCTGCAAATTGGCAGTTACTTATAGCAGAACTGCCCCTGAGGACTTGCACAGCTTAACCAATGGTCAAACTCCCTGTCAGTCCTTGCTCCTGTCTCCATGGCTATGCTCCTCCCCTCTTCTGTGCTAGTTCTTGTGATAGTGTGGCTGCACCCTGAGTTGAATCTCTTTTGTGAGAACAGGCCTGTCTTAGGAGAGCAGTGGGAAGGAGCAAGGGGACAGTTTTCAGTGTCATGGGAGGCAATGGCAGTGTATATTTGGGCTGGCATTCCACCTATGTGAGAGCATCTCTTTTGACAGTTCTGCACTGTCATAGAATCATAGAATCATAGAATGGTTAGGGTTGGAAGGGACCTCTGGAGGTCATCTAGTCCAACCCCCCTGCACTGGGCAAGGAAAACACCCCAACTAGATCAGGTTGCCCAGAGCCCTGTCAAGCCTCGCCTTGAATGCCTCCAGGGATGGGGCCTCAACCACCTCCCTGGGCAACCTGTTCCAGTGTTCCACCACCCTTGTGGTGAGGAACTTCTTCCTAATGTCCAATTTAAATCTACTCCTCTCCAGTTTAAAACCATTGCCCCTTGTCCTTTCATTCCAGGCCTTTGCAAACAGGCCCTCTCCAGCCTTCTTCTAAGTTCCCTTTAGGTACTGAAAAGTCACTAGTAGGTCCCCCCGAAGTCTTCTCTTCTCCAGGCTGAACAATCCCAGCTCCTTCAGCCTGTCCTCATAGGAGAGGTGTTCCAGCCCTGTAACTTGGAGTTACTTGAGTAACAGCCAAGGTGACAGTTGTGGTACATTCTGGTTGATAATTACATCTGATATAAGCATGTAGTCTAGATAGACCAGGCATTGAATACTGAATATTGTAGAAGAGGAAGTATTAGTATTCCCCTTTTGATGGGGAGGGACTTGTGCAGAGGCATGAGATGGTCCTCTCAAGGCAGAACAAAATTCTTGTAGAATTCTTGTAAATGTGGACCTTTCTGGTGTCGAGAGTAATTTTTTTACTTCTGTGTAATCTACTGGAGAACTGCTACTTCTTGGTTTCATAAGATTTTATAAAAGACACAGGAGCAGTACATGTCAGAGGATGACTCCTTTCCCTGTGTCTCAGTGCCACATCTACCATAACCAGGGATGCTCAAGCAAACATTTTTCATTAAAATTTATTCCCACCTTTGCTTTGCTTTGCAAGGTATGTTGACCTTAAGGTTATGCTGAAAGATGAATTTGCTGATTTGTTACTCTGAAACTGGACAAAGGCTAATGGGAATGACATAAAAAATCACGTAGCTCCATTTCTTTCCCGTATTACTCGCTTTTGTTTAAAATGAGGAAAACTTGCTGCTTCATCTCCCAGAATAAACTGATAACCATTTGTGAACACCTACCATAAAGCACGAGTTTCTCAAGGTGAAATTAAGCATTGGCTTTCTCCTCCAAAAGTAATTTGTCTACTCTGAAGTTACGTCCTTGCTGTTCTTTTAATTCTTTCTGGAAGCATGTACTTAACCATGCAAAGCATATTTTTTCCTCGGCTCTTTCCCATACTTTCCCATATTAAGACTTACAACAGGTCAGGAGAGCTGTTTCTGTTGGGACTTAATGGAAAATGAGAAAAATCTTCATTGTGTGTTTAATATTTTTGTGATGTAAAACTGGATTTTGAGGACTGAAAACGCAACCCCTTACTCAGCAGATCTGATCTCTGGTATGCTTAAACTTGCTATACCAACCTCAGCTTTTGAAATACTTCCAAAGCTTTTAAGTTTTCTGAGCCCTGTAGAGTCACAGCATAGGAGAAGAATTTGTTTCTGGTTTTGCTTGTGAATAATCAGTAGTTTATTGAGTGACAGTCAATAACTGCCTTATTAGTTTTTTAATGAGGTTCACAGGTTTAAATGAGGGTCCAGTTCAGAACTGCAGCAGCTGCACAGCTGTCATCTGTGAGTATGGGTATATATATATTCTTAGATTAAGTAAAACAAGAACAGTAGAACCTTCTCCCTACAGCATATTTCAACTTAGAGGGATAGATAACAGAATTTTAGAGTGCTTATCAGAAATACAGTTCTTTGCTGTAGTGCATCTTAGAAATCAAGGAATGTTCTTGAGACAGTTATTTCCTTTAGTAGTCTGAAGGCTACTTTTTTCATTTGTGGGAAGGAGTTTGTCTGAATAATTTTAAATGCCAATTTGTTGATCTCCTCTCCCTGGGCTCTCATAAAAACTCCCCCAAAGCAGTTGTGTGCTAGTTTCATTAAATATTTTGGCCTTTTGGGTTGTATTTTGCAGGTAGTGTTGAGTATTAAATTTTGAAGTCAGTAGGTTAGGCTTTCTAAGCATTTTCAGGAGATGCTATGAAGCCGAGTTTGCAAATTACAGTAATTGCAGAGTAGTGCTATAACACAGGAACATTGACTCTGGAGACAGTAAAGAGTTTTTATTTTTTTAATCAAAATACTGTTTGATAAAATGTCTTTCTAATGTCCTTGAAAGCTGCACAGTCATATGAATGACCTGAATGGATAATCCTTTAACTACTTTACTACTTCCTAAAGCAGAGAATGAAAGTCTTCCGAAGTATTTTCTACTGAGATGTACCCTCATAATGTTCATTTTTTTACTGTAATTTGATGTGCTGCTCCAATTACATAGTTTTGAAGGCTAAAATGTTTTAAGTGTTCACTGGCTAATCTGTGAACACTTTTGACATAGAGGCTGTTAATAACAAAACACGTGATACAGTCCTCTTTTGAATCCAAAATCTGGCATTTCTCTTCAGTCAGATTTTTGTTTACCTGTGAGACAAATTTTGGTTTCTCTTAACTGCTACAGGTGATACCATAATAAAGAGCTGGTTCAAGTGTTTAATGACATTGCCTGTTTCTTTGAAAGTGTGAAATGAAAGCAAGATGTGGAGAGAGGAGCTCTCTAGAAAATTTTGTCCAGGTTTCCAATTTAAAAGAAACAAACAGCTAAAATAGTTTATAATATTTACACCCACCCACCCCCCTTTTAAAAAAAATACCATATTTACGAAAATATACCATACCTGAAAAACTGGAAATTGGAAACTGGTCATGTCTGAGCAATCTGATAGCCTTCTGTGATGGCATAATTTGATGGAGAGATGAGGGGAGGGCAGTCAATGTTGTCTACCTTGACAATAGCAAGGCTTTTGACATCATCTCGCATAGCATCCTCATAGGCAAGCTTAGGAAGTATGGGTTAGATAAACGGACAGTGGGGCGGATTGAAAGCTGGCTGAAAGGCAGAGCTTAGAGGGTTGTGATTAATGGACCAGAGTCCATCTGAAGATCTCTAATGAGTGGTGTTCCCCAGGGGTCAGTGCTGGGTCCAGTTCTGTTCAATATATTCATCAGTGGCCTGCATGAAGGAATAGAGTGTACCCTCAGCAAGTTTGCTGATGAGACAAAACTGGGAGGAGTGGCTGATACACCAGAAGGCTGTGCTGCCGTTCAGCATGACCTGGACAGGCTGGAGAGCTGGGCAGAGAAAAACCTTATGAAATTCAACAAGGGCAAATGTAGAGTAATACACCTTGGGAGGAATAAACCCATGGACCAGTACAGGTTAGGGGCTGATCTGCTGTAAGGCAGCTCCGTGGAAAAAGATCTGGGTGTCTGGCAGGATCGCCATGAGCCAGCAATGTGCCCTTGTGGCCAGGGAGGCTAATGGCATCCTGGGGTGCATCAAGAAGAGAGTGGCCTGCAGATTGAGGGAGGTTGTCCTCCCCGTGTAGTCTGCCCTAGTGAGACCATATCTGGAGAACTGTGTCCAGTTCTCCCCTGTTTAAGGACAGGAAACTTCTGGAGAGGGTACAGAGAAGGGCTACAAATAATTAGGGGACTTGAACACCTCTCTTATGGGGAAAGGCTGAAGAAGCTAGGTCTGTTTAGCCTGGAGTGGAGAAGACTGAGGGAGGATCTTACCAATACTTATAAGTACTTAAAGGGTAGGTGTCAGTAGGGCGGGACCAGTCTTTCTTCAGTGATGTTCAGTGACAGGACTAAAGCTAATAGGCAAAAACTAGAATGCAGGAAGTTCCATCTAAACATAAGGAGGAACTTCTTTATTTTGAGGGTGGTGGAGCAGGCTTCCCACAGTGGTGATGGAGTCTCCATCTCTGGAGATATTCAAAATCCACCTGGACACTATCCTGTACAATGTGTTCTAGGTGAATCTTCTTTGACAGGGTCGTTGGACTAGATGATCTCTAGAGGTCCCTTCCAACACCTAACATTCTGTGACTCTGTGAAAGGAAGATGGAATAGAGCTGTGTGCTTGGGGCCACGTAGAGGCTAGGTGGGTTGAGTGCTCCATATATAGTGTTAAGAAATCACTCCAAGCCAAGGAGGTGGTTATAGTTTGAATAGCTGATACACATTGCATATGTGAAAATGACTAGACAGGTCTTGAAATATACTCAAAAATAGTCACTTCCTACGTTGTCATACCACAGAGGTTCACGTACAGGCAGATTACCTGCTAAAAGCAATCATTAGTCACTGCAGTGACTGTGCCTGTTGACCTAGAGGCTTTGCTTATTGGGCAAGTGACATTTCTATTAGTAATGACTGTAAATGTCCTGAGGCTTAGTTGTCTCAACCTGCATGGAAAATTCAGTAGTATTGGCTTCATAATTGGCTTCATCAGATTTAATAGGAAACCATCTAAAACATCTAGAATTCAAGGTCCATTTATTGTCTAAAATGGGACTACTGACTGTATAGTGTGTTGCCAATCAATTCTTGCAGATCTGGAGAAGCTGCTAGGTTAGCCTACAAGTTGTCTTTTCTGTGGTATTTTGGTCTGACAAAGGACATCAGGAGCTCGCTTCTTGCAGGAGAGTTATTTCCTCAAGTAATTCTACTCCTGTTACCTTGTAGTCATTGTGACCAATTTCAGCTTGTCCTTGTATGAGTTGCCAGAGAAACAATCCTGTGGCTGAATTCTTAAGATGGAAATTATCAACCTTGCTTGGTGCCAACACTGCAGCATTGCATCTGCATCATTTTATCGCACCTTGATAAAAATAGATGCAGAACAGAAACTAGCACTGCACGCATCAGCCTTCCCTACGACACAAAATTCCAGCAGAAGAAATGAGACTCTAAAAAGCTTTAAGTGAGGAATGCAGAAGGAGGAGGTGTGTATTCAAAAGGCACTGCTGTCCCTACAGTGGACTTCTTTGAGGGCTTCATTATATCTGCTGTACACAGCACAACATGTTTTGACTGGTGTACAGGCTCAATCGCTTTGCAGTGGAAGTTGGTGATACCTTAGGGAAAGTAATTGGTATTAGCTTATGCTTGAATAATGCTAAGTGATCACAGCTGCAAGTTCTAGAAAACATTAAAAAAGGAGTGTTTTGGCAAATAGGAATGAAGAAGTGTGAGACACAGCACTTCCAAAAATAGAAATAATCTCAGTCCTTTTGCTTTTCAGATGCCTTCTTGCTCCTTTTGCTTGTCACTAACCATTTCAGAAGGAAAGTACATGTGTAGGTTCCTAGCGGCAATGCCTGGAAGCTGTAGTAAACTGAAGAATGCCACCAAATTGCTCTGTTTGAGTCTTAGCAAACCTTTCTCTGGTGGCAGTTTTGGCTAGTTTGTTGTCTTGATCCACACAGTGTATTAGTGGTCAGAGCAGGATTATGGCCAGTGCTCTTGATCCAAAGAGCTAGTCAGCAAAAGAGTCTCTCAGCTTTGAACAGGACTGCAGTTCCCTTGCATATTTGGAGGAGAACAGCTTGTGACGTGATTTGGGCACAAACTGATCAGATTTTCCAGTGACTCTGTCCTCTTCTATGAGATAAGATGCAACTAGCTTGTTGTAAATGTGCAGTATGGTCCCAGAGCCAATGCAGTGAATTTAGTCCTGAGCAACTTTGAGGAAATGATTCTACCTACTGCTGGGACACAGTTTTCTTACAAGGTCTTGGAAGTTGGTCCTGAGCTAGAACATAGTGTTGAGAAGCAGGAGGTGTAGAGGAGCCCAATGTTGGAATGACTCCAACTCGATTGTGTCCTTGTCTCCATCTCCTGGTAACTCTACCTTCAAACATGTGTGTTTGTCACAGTGTGGTAACTGTTCGTCGTCATCATGGCTAGGCTTCGCGAACGAAGATCCAGGGAGGGCTCCATCCATGCTCCTCATCAGCACCTTTACCAAGCGCACTGATAAAAAGAGGATAGCGGATAGCACCCTCGAACCTGTGCAATGGATTTTTTTTAGGTGAGACACAGCATGCGTAGAGCTGGACCCACCCTTTAGTCCTAAGGTTCATCTGCCAGGGCGTAGCAAGCTTGGACATTGGCAGCTAAGTCCTTAGGACAGAGATTTAACCTTTTAGATGGAAGGCCTTACAGGGCTAAACGAGCTCCATCTGCCTGGGTTTGGAATCAGAGTTGTCCCTCTCCTAGGATGATTGCCATTAGGCTAATGAGCTCATATTACCCATACAAGGTTTATAGGAACATGGGTATCACTCCCCACACTTTACCGTGGGCAATGAGTTTAATGCTCCCTCTGCTGTCGGCACAGTTATCACACCAGGGGCCACAGGAGACCCCAAGTGATTTTCAGACTGGGCCTGGGTAACTGTTACCTATGGGTATATGACAACGTTAGTATACTGTGATACTGTGTTCTCTTGTGTGTATGCTGTGCTGTCTGGCTTTGATGAGCAATGACTTTTTGAGCTCATACTAGAGCAATCAGGTGCTCAAATCCACAGGGCACTGTGCAGCGGACTGCTACCTTTGCAGACTGTGTGAGGAAATAACCTAGGCCTGAAAAATTTTTTCCTAGCAGCAAGAAAGCGGCTGTCTTAGAGCAAAAAAAAAAAGAACTCAATCTCTCTTTGTGCCAGGAGTGATGGAGACTGCTTTTTCTGTTCTTGAGGAACCTGTTGCTAGCTAGAATTGATCAGCAAGGCCTGAATTCATCAGAACTAGAAAAGAGTAAGTTGTTTGCAGTTAGCAACTCAAGCACAATACCATTACAGCAAAGCAAAGCTGATGGGAGTTTAGGGCCTCAGGGCTACCTAGCAAAACGTAACTGTGTCTTACAGCCAAAATGTATACCTTGAAGAAGCTGAGAGGGGGATTGGACCAACAGGGGTTTTCAGATGGGAGATGACATGATGCTGCTTGGCCAGGAAGGCACATTTGCTATTTGACAGAGAAGTAAACAGTGACCAGAAATGGGCCTAAAACTTTCACACAATGAAAAGATATAGTAAGATACACCTGTGAGACCCCGAAGTAAAGCCACAACAATCTGGAAGGAGTTCTTGTCATATTTTAGAAGTTGTAGTCTGATTGCTGTGCTTCTGTTGACAAGTACACTGGAAAACATGCTGTTGAGTTTGAAAGGCAGTTAATACTGTGTGACTTTCCAGTCCAATAAAACCTGGAAGTATCTCTAAAAATTGCTATAGTACCAGAGAGGAGGGGGTCATGACAAAAACTGGTATAGTTACTTATCAGCTGAAGTCATCTATTTCATTATGAGAAGTCTGGTATGTTCCTCCTTTACCTCCACACTGCAGTTTTTTTGCCAGGTGAACATTTTGGCTCTCCACACTCTGTCTGCTCTTGGACTGATGAAATCTTCTCCTCTTGTGCATATGCAGAAATGTGCAAGCATAGATGTTGAGGAAGAGCAGGACAAAGTATAGTGGAATATGTTGGGATAATCCTCTGTCAGTTTTAAGCTGCATGATTTTTGAAAGAACCATTCCCTCTAAAAAAAAATAAATTCAAAATACCAAGATAAATGTATATGCGGGTTTGAGAGTGTTGTGGGTTAGGGAACGGGGCAACAACCAAGTGACAGACACTCTCTATTAGCCCTCTATCCTCTCAACCCCAGGGAAGAAAGGGACATATTGGCAAAGAACCAAGAGGACTTATGGATTAGAAAATAAAACTAAAAACTACTTTAATAAAATAATAAAAATAAAGAAAATATTTACAAATATATACAGAATGAAAATAGAACACACACCCCCTCATTTTGATAACTATGTCACCACTGAATAGGCCCAGCAGCAGGCCACAGCCTGATGGGGGAGCTGGACTCTGTCAGGAGACAGACAGACAGACAGAGACAACAGAAAGAGTCCTCCTCAGATGGTGGTCATTGAAGAAGAAAAAAGGAAGGGAAGAAGAAGGAACTAACCCTGCCCTTTATGCTAAATATGATGTGTATAGTATGGAATGCCTAGTTGGTCACATGAACTGTCTGCTTCTCCCTGAGATGTAGCCTTTTACTCTGCACATCTCTGTACCCTTTTGTGGGAAACAAGTTATCAGTGACCTTGATCTGCATACCACTCCCAGCCGTAATTCCAAAATGCTGGTTCTTGCCATTGCTAGAAGTAAGCACTTGTCTGCGAAAAACATGTTGTTAGTTCAAAAAGTGCAGCTGACTACAGAAGCTTTAGCTGAAAAGTGCAATCACTAAAACAATTGTTCTGGTTTTGCTCAAACCAGGACAGAGAGAAGCAAACATAATTTTGCACACATAGGTCAGGCTCGTTAAAATTCATGGTAAGCCATGCTCAGACATGAGATGGTCAAAGGAGAGACTAGTTGAATGGTGAAGGGTTTTTTTGAGATTTTTTTTTTTTATTGCTGGCACATGAAGAATGTATATTTGCAATGATGAATGTTTTTAAGTCCCTTTTGTATCAGAATATTTATATTTCCATAAACTAACATCCTCTGCAGTTACTTTAAATGGAATAATCATATTGTCTGATATCAGAACTCTTGGACAGTGGTGTGAACTGCTGTTTCAGAGCTGAGCTGTTAATTCCCTCATTTCCGCTATGACTGATAGAGTTTTCTAGGGTGTTAGAGCTGACTGTAGTTTGTGTGTTACAGAATACTGACGTGCAACTCTTGGTCCTACAAAGGTGTCTGTCTGTCTTTGGGGATGGAAAGTGGGAGTCTGTGACTTGGAATGTTGTCCTCTCAGACTGTTATTCTCCCTGATATGCATGAGACAGAGATTTAACTGTTGCTAAGTGCGTCTGAGGTCCCTCTCAACTTCTTTTTGCATCTCTTTGCCTACAGGGAGGAAGGGGGATGGTTGATACCATTCAGTACCTCAGAATCCTGGATTCTGAAGAAGATATCCCTGCTATTGTCTTCTCCTTTTCTTCACTACCTTGTTAGTATCTGAGTGTTTAGTGCACAGGTTTTTGGAATTACCTCCACTGCCCTCTAAAGAGGTAGTAGGGCATTATTATCATTGCATTACAGGTGGAGAACTGAAGCACAGAGATTAAATAACTAGGTAACACTAGGTCTTAAACTGTGAGACACCTTTGTCATGAGATCATTTTTAGTATTTTGTCCTTAATTTTGAGGGATTTTGCTCTCATTTTGACAAGCATAAGTAACTAAAATAATCTTTACCACTCTCATACTTTTAGATGTTTGGTTTCCATTTTGTTTCTGTGAAATTGCCCTCCTTCTGTGTAGTTAATTCTACTGCTTCCAGTTATGCTCTGTTTGGCAACCATATCATCAGCATATATATTTCCAATTATTCAGCTGCAGCACCATCTGAAGGACTGGGGAATTAACTGTTCAGAAAACCCCACAGACATAAGAATAAGAGCTTGGTGTAATTACAGTTACTCTGAAATTCAGATTTAAACTGTGAGCTGTGTGCTGAAGCAGAACTGTTACTATTTACTATTTAGCCTTTTCAGTAGGAGAGCATTAAGGGTGATGTATAGAGAGATTTGACGTTATCAACTTGCAGTGCTGTGTGCTGAGCTCATTGTCTGAAATACCAAGGGTAACATTAAAGGGCAGTCCAAGTATTATTTTAATGGTAGTGTTTCCCCTTTTTAACTTCCTGTGTCCCTGAGTTCCAAAGTACCAGCTTGCACTGCATGGGATGCTCCATCTTACATCGTTCTGCTGACAACAGATCCATCACACAGATCAGCTGAACCATGAAGCCAGATGAACGCAGGGAAGAGCTCAGGAAATGCAACTACTTGGGTGTATAAATACTGCAAAGCTCTGAATGCATAACACCTGATTTTTATTCACTGCAATTTAAATCAGGATTTGAAAATAAGTTGTGTGTTTAAAATACCTGAAATAAATACACTACTTGCCAGTGCTAGAGAGGCGCATTTAATTTCCCTGTTCTGACAGAGACCTGTAATGGATCTGTAGCCATCAGTCTTGTGCTGATGAGGTGATTAATTTAGGACATTCAGTGTGTAAGTATTACAGCTGATGAAGTTTTCTGTCTCACAGAAGATAGCATTTATACTGAATAACGTCTCTTAAATTCAGTATCACTGAAATTGATTTATTTAGACTTCAACTGGCAAGCTTAAGTGCTTCACTGTGCTGGCCTCCATTAAGCTTCCTCCTGCACACCAAAAGGTGTTTTGAAAATAAGAAATGTTACAACCCATGATGACAGCTTTCCCAAATGTATCAAGATTGAATGTTATCCAACAGAAATTGAGCTTGTTTTCTTTCCCTAGTTCATTTAACTTTTGCATAGAGAATCCCTTAGTTCTGTTACTCTAGTTGCTGAGTATGACAGTGGGGCAGAGCTGAACGTGAGGAAATGGCTCTGTGTGAGGAGCAATATACTTCTTGTAGAAGTATGTTGTTTGGGATTCTCCAAATCAGAATGCTGTGGAACAAAAATGTTTCACTTAACTGCCCTCCCCTCTGAAGGTAGTGGGGTTTAGATTTTTGTTTTCCATATCTTAACAAATTGTTAGAACAAAACAAAGCCACATTAAACTTACATGAGGAACAGTCTTTTTTACGGATGTATTTCAAACTCATTTTAAACAATGTTTCCTCTATTAAAAAAAAACTGTTATGATTATTTTAATCTTAAAAAGGTATAGAAAGGTTATATGCTATATGTAGTGCTTATCCAGTCTACCAGAATTATCTGTCTTTAAAGAACACAATTTAAAGTTTACAGNTGTTGGCACAAGAAGACCCCATGTGATTTTCAGACTGTGCCTGACTGCAGCTGTGATGCAGAATGTATTAACAATAGCTCTATGTACTGTTTTAGAAGACGAGTGATTGTATCCATATTTTCTTAAGAAATTACTTAGGAATTTCGTCTTGACCCTTAAATATAATGCTGTTTGTCATATAGGCTATGGCTGTTGATTTTTAAAAGGTGCGTGGTAAAATATGGCTAGATGTGTGAGGTCAGAAAAAGGTCTAAGTATTTAGAGTGATCTGAGCTTGTGGAATGAAGTAAGTCTCTTATATGATTGCTTCACGTGAATGTCCAGAACCATGGCAAACTTCATTAAGACTCTTTGATGTATCTGTTGGACAACAAATGTATCTTCACATTTATAACACTGGTACTGCAGCCACAAAAATGGTTAATTATTGATTTGAAAAAAAGGTGTGACACTCTTTGAATGCTGCTAAGTGCTAGCGAAAAGGCATTTGAAGGAAAACAAGGCAGGGTAGATTAATAGTAGCTATGTAATCAGTAGTTTCCCAACCCTGGCATTTGTGATAATGAAATCAAGGTACAAGCTCCATGGTCTCTGGAAAATGATGACATTTTTATTGGGTGTTTTCTGTTTTCTCTTTTCTTTTTTCTGTTTTTTCCTTTCTGGACTTGCTTGTGCATAAAGTAACATTTCTGAACTATAGTAATGCTTTTCCTGCTTGCCAGGATAAATACAAATTCAGTGGTAAAAATGGGAAATAGCTCTGCTACACTTTCTCTAATTCGTCTGCCTGTTCGCTAAATTAGCTCCAGAGAAGTTAATTTCTAGGACAAAAGCAAATAGGTACTACAGGTTAGCATGTCTGGCTCACTCCATTATAGATAGCAAAATGTTAACAAATAATGTTGCCTGATGCAAATTTTGATGTCTGATGCAGATGACTACATAAAATTTTTAACTTCAGTTAATGTGGTGAATCCATTTAGAACCTTTCAGAAACAAGAAGGACCATTGCTTTTCCTAAATGTGTTAGTTGAAAATCATGTGAAGTCAGTGGNCAAAACCTGCTATTCAGAAAATAAAATATTTTCTACAATTAAGAATTTTTCTCAAAAGGTATGGCTTAGTTAACTGCAGCTGTATTGTATGGCTAGGCTTCGCGAACGAAGATCCAGTGAGGGCTCCATCCATGCTCCTCATCAGTGCCTTTTCCAAGCGTGCTGATAAAAAGAGGATAGCGGATAGCACCCTCGAGCCTGCGCTATGGATTTTTTTTAGGTGAGACACAGCATGTGCAGAGCTGGACCCACCCTTTAGTCCTAAGGTTCATCTGCCAGGGCGTAGCAAGCTTGGACGCTGGCAGTGAGGTCCTTAGGACGGAGGTTTAACCTCTTAGATGGAAGGCCTTACAGGGCTAAACGAGCTCCATCTGCCC
>VWZO01008436.1:1264-12033 GCA_013396975.1 Bucco capensis | reverse complement strand
GCAAACTTGCTGAGGGTACACTCTACCCCTTCATCCAGATCATTGATGGATATATTGAACAGTACTGGACCCAGCACTGACCCCTGGAGGACACCACGAGTCACAGGTCTCCAGTTAGACTGCTCCACCGACCACAACTTTCTGGGCTCTGTCCTTCAGCCAGTTCCCAGTCCATCTCACAGCACCATCTCCCAGTCCACACTTCTTAAGCTTGGCAATGAGGATACCATGGGAGACAGTATGAAAAGCTTTGCTAAAGTCAAGAAAAACCACATCCACTGCCTCCCCCTTATCTATCCATCTCGTTATGCCATCATAAAAGGCTATCAGATTAAGTCAAGCAGGACTTCCCCTTGAGGAATCCACGTTGACTACTTGTGATAAGCCTCCTCTCCTCCAAATGCTTGGACATGCTGTTCCATATGTAAGCAGTTCTAAAAATGTGTTAATCGTCAATAGACTAAGGCAGTCCTGAGTAAAGTCAGGGGTGTTTATTCTTGAAGAAATACTGTTCCTAATGCTGGTTAATTTACTGAAACTAATAATGCGAAGTGTTACGTGTTGAACTAATTTAGTTCAATAAAAGTGACTATGCCATCAGTCCTCTTAGTGCTTCATTATAGTATTGTATTGCAGAGTTTAAAAACTGTTTCTCTCAAGGCCATAATGTTGTTATAAAACAAACTGTTTCTTTTGTGCATGACAAAAGGGAATGCATTAATCTTCACATTTTTTATATGCCTGACAAAATTCCTATTTATTTGTTTTCAGGCAACTTGCGTGAATGTAAACTTTGCTGTTGCAAGATTGGAGAGGAAATGTTACCAATATTTTTGTTTATTTTCCTATTATATATATACTTCTGTAGAGAGTATAAATACAGGCATTTGTATACATACTCAAGCACTAGCTATAAAACAGTACGTGTTGAGAAGCTGAATGAGATTGTGTAAAGCACAAGTTATAAAAAGAAGCTTCTCTAATTGTTTAACTGACCTTGTATCAAAGGTGTATCTAGTCATCTGTGAGAGCATTTATGCTGCTTATAGTGTGCTTTCGTACTGCAGCTTTAGAAAATTCTGGAAGTGCAGCCATTTTTAATCTGAAAAATGTGGGTTGTCTTCCCAAACTGAGTAACACTGGAAGAAGTTGGTTTATTTCTTGGAATATTTGAAACTTGACTAATTCAAAATAGTATAGCATTTAGATTGTGAAATACCGTAGTATCTATCTCTTTTTCCCTAAAGAAATAGGGGAAGAATTTGCTCTATAGTAATTTTTTTTTTTAATTTATTTATTTTGAGGATGTTGGTTTGATCTGGAGCACAGCTTAAGAGGGTTAATAAATTGAAATTTTAGATGTTGGTATGTGTTACCTGTGAATATTTTAAGTAGCAGTCAAGATGTTCATAACTGAAACAACATTGAAGGATAGACTGTTCTTTATTTCTTCAGCTGTTTTCCTGGATGCATTTGGGAATGCTGCATAGTCAACCTTCCCTTTCTGGGCTGCTGAGTCTTTGTCCTGTATGAGATTTGGCACTGGGTTCTGAACAGAATTCCATTTTTCAGAAGAGCTAGACTTGTACATATGAAAACAAAGCAGTGCTTTTTTGACGCTTTGCCTTTTTCATGGATACCTGGGAGAGAGGAGTTTATCCAATAGTTATTTGTTTTATTGAAACATTCATCAGAGACGGATTTCTATAAGAAGCCTTTATTTTGGTTCTGAACTATATTTAAATATGATGGTTTTATGCATCACTTTTAAATCCTAAAATTGCTATAAGGAAGATTGTTTACAGTAGTTCGAACTAGCGAGCTTCCTTTGATAGATCTGAGTAAAATGAATCGGCTTCTAATTTAAATTATTCTTAATTCTCTTGGGGCAGCTGGTGTTACTACTTCTTGGATGAGCTGCTGGAATTTTCTGGAAAGATACTCCTACATAAAAATACACAGAAGCCTCAAAAAAACCCCAAACTCCCAAAAGAAAGGGAGTCCTAAGAATAGCATATTTTGTTACAGTATACTTTAACCCTAAAACCTCCCTTCCTCAAACATAAAAAACACTAATGGAACATAAGAACTTGTTGGCGTGCCTTATGGACACACAGAGGTCTCTGTAACTGGGAGACAGGACCTTGCTGCTAAGAGGTGGTGGCATTATGGCTAAATGTCTCAGAGATGGCATTGCAGTGGCTACAAGAAGCATCTCTTATGCTTTAGGTAGCTAAATGGAAGCGAGGGAAGGTAACCCCCAAGTGAAGTCTTGGGAGTGAGTGGAACTTGAGAGATGAACATTTTTCAGAAGGATTGTAGATGTAGTGCAGTAATTCAGTGAGAGGACACGAAACCATGGAAAATGGAGCTTTTCTACTTCTTCTCTTGACAGAGTAATTTGTAACAGGTGTGTTGTTTTAATTTAACAACGGCTCAGAATCATTGGTCCTAACAATCTAAAGCAAAATTCTGCCTTCAGTCATGGATGTTTCTTGTTGATTACAATTCATGCTGACAGAAGGCAAAAATCTTTAAGAGAATTTTTAGTTGATAAATATATCTTTATGGATTTAACGTAGTTCGAACCTAAACATAATAATCCAGTAATGGAAGTTAGATACTAATGATAAGAATAAATCAGATTTATGTTTCTCTTTTGGTGTTTACCAGAATTTATTGTCAGGACAGTTTTCAGAATGTTACTCAACATACGGATTTTTTTTTTTTTATTCCTTTTTATGGAAATTGGAAGGAGGCTACTTTAATGTTAACTCATTCATCTGACAATGCTGTTCAGTGAGAAGTCGTAACTAAAACACTTTGTGATAATGCTGTAAACTCTATTGGAGTTAACTAATAAAAAGTGGATTGTGTACATTTGTTTTACAAATTTGCTTTTTTGGTGAGTCAGGGCATATCTAACTTGTTCTTGAGCATGGGCATGTCAATGGAATTTGCATAAGTGCTGTAATAGTGGAAGCAAATGCAGTCAGACAAGTCCAATATGCTCTATTCACCGTGTCTACAAGCACTCCATGCAAAAGGATGATGTCAGTTCATTGTACCATCAAGTCTTACCAGAATATCTTCCTGTTGCTTCCTTCACATAATGGACTGAGAAAATATGTAACATATTCTATAAGTAAACTTGTGTTTTCTTTTCGTTTTAGTTTTTCTTTCCTGAGGCTTGGTGATTTGGCTTCTTCACTTGTCCTTCACCCATGTTTTGATGATTGAACTGTTGTCTTTGGAGGCATCTGCTCCCCATCTGTGACCTGTGACTAATGAGAGAACATAAGTTCTGTTGGGAAATACGCTTCTGTTTTTTCCTTCCTGCTTGATTGTGTCTCTTGTGCTATTCTGTCTTGCCAAGTGTCAAAATACTATCTTTTGCAGCGCTTTGATTTCTGTTGGTGGAAAAAAATTTCAAAACAAAAAAATGAAACTTCTTCCTGTTCTTTTTTTTCCAAGTTTGAAAATTAAGTTTCTTCGCATTTTTTCTTACATACCTCCCGCAAATCTTAGAAGAGTGAAGTGTGTTTTTTCCTCTTTTTTTTTTCCCCCCTTTTTTCCCCCTTCCTTTTCTGCGAAGGAAATGTTCCAAAGGAAATGCAAACCATACTGGAGTATATGAATATACTAGGCTATGTTATTAAATATGTACATTGTGTAGGTCAGAACTAAGCATTCAGCATTATCTATAAATTAATACCTTTAAACTGTTGTGTGTTTCCTTCTTCTGATTCATAAATTATAAGGCAAGAAGAAACCAGTAGGATCACCTACTCTTGACAGCCTACAGTGTAATTACCCGATTTTATGGAAAAGCTCTTATGAAAAAATATTTTTTAGTTAAGGATATTGCCAGAGCAGAGATTAGAGTTTGAGAATTGGCTCAGTGTTCATTTTAAGTAACAATGCACATAATGCAGCACAACCAAAAGCAGGGATGGAGACACAGTTCTCACTCCAGTTTTTGAATACAGTTACGGTTATGTCACCTGAATAGTTTGTGCTGTCAAAAATAATTTCCTTTCCTTCTCTGCAAACCTTGTGTTTTTACAAAATCACTTTTTGATAGATACCAAGACTGCAAAACACAAAACTCATAAACTATGAGTGGATGCCTTCACTTATAATTAGGTAATACCCATCTTGAGGGCAAAGGCTGCAACTATTACCAACACAGCTGTTCAAGAGAAGTGAAAGCAAGTAAGCATTGGGCTTCCACTTCAAATACAGTAAAAGTCCAAGTAGTTAAAATACAATTCGTTATAATGTGATTTGGAAGGAATGTGGTTGTTTATGTTCTTAGGCTAAGAAGTTCTTAGGATTATTTTATGATAATAACTCCTATTAATTTACTGACTTAAGCATTTATTAGGCAATGGATTCTTTTAAGTCCTGTCAAAAGTGAGGGCTAATGCGCTGCCTCATGAAAATCTTAACAGAACAAGGGAAATTGATGTGGAAAGTATATTTGCTTCTGGCTCTTGTGATTTGGCTATAACTATGAGGAGAATGAAGTAGATTTTGGACCAGCCTCACATTTTTTTCTTTTTTCTTGAATCCTCTGACAGTGGTGTTCATGAAGTGTAAGACATTTTCCAAACAAAAGCAAAGATTGCAGAAATGGTGGTTTCTGCACCATCACATCTCCAGGCATACTTCTGCTATGATGCAAATAGAAATCTTAATGTAGCTAATGGTTTAATGGACTGGATGAATAGTGAGGTGATTACTCTTCCTGATGGCCAAAAATCATAGCACACCCCTGCCACCTTATTCATCCACACCCTGTTCTAACCTGTCAGAGATATTTGTCTCACCTACATGTTGTTCCTGGGTTTTTGGACTGTGTAAGCTCTTTCCAGCAGAGGCTGTCATTTATTGTGTTCCTATGATGTCTAGGACAATGAGGACTTGCATTACTATTGCATGTCTAAGGAGTAGTAGTTCTTCTATCCCTAGGCTCTTTTTCTGTTGGACCAAGTGGTTTTGTTCTTGAGAGTAGAAAATGTAGAATTTTCTCTTTTATGACACATCTTCCCTCAAAATAGTTTTTCTTCAGAAGTCTTGGAATAAAGCTGACCTGCTCCAGTTTTCCACAGTTTCTGCAAATTGACTCAATTGCTGCTTAAAGGAGGAAGGCTGTATTAAATCATTGTTCAGTTTTGAACAACAACAAAAATTCCAGTCGTTACATAGTTTTAGGTAGAATCTAGAGTAAGAACATCTAACATCTATCATTTACTTGACAGACTTTTTCAACCAGTAAGCACCATTATCTGTGTGGTGGCATAGTTGGGTTTTTTTGGTTGACTGCATGGCTGTAAGGACATACATAGGAGTCCTACAATTTTCTTTTTTCATATGCCCTGATAGAAGAAAAAAGATAGAAAACAAAACCTGCAGCTGATTTTCTCACAGATTTGCTATATTTTGATATTGAAATAGAAAGTGTGCAACAGCATTAACGTACGTGGTGAGTTTAGTGGTTACCAAGATTTTCAAGCAAGTACCTAATGTATAACGTATGGTTAATTTCAATTGATATGATTTGTTTGAAGTCAACTGGAAGGCACCTTATTGTAAGACTCTGTAAAACAATAAGTTGCTTAAGGCTTATTGAATTTTTTCCTTCCCTTCTACCAGCATACTCAATTTAGTGAACTTCTGTGCTTCTCTTTGCATTCTCAGTGGTGATAAACTTCTGAAGAGGTTATTGGTACAATTTACTTATGTATACTTACCCTGTGACTTGATGAGAATTTGATTTGTTGCACTGGATAATTATGTATTGCTAAATTTAATCTCAAAACATCCTCATTGCACTTTATTGTCAATGGTGATAGTTCTCTTGAATGATAGAATTATGTATAAATGGTATGTAACAGATCTGGTTTTCAGTAGCTGGATCCCATGGAAAGACATGTTGGTTTTAAATTCAACATTGGTAGAGAAAACCTTAAAGTGATCGGGAGTTGGCTTAACACAAATAAGCTATCAGAATGATTAAGGTTTTTGTTCAAATAGCTTCTTGAGATCTTGAAGAGCAGCCCAGGACTGTAGAAAACAGTCGATCTGGCTGTCTGGTTGTCTGGTGGTTTTTTTTTCACAAGTGTGCGCTTGACTACCCTTGTGCTTTACCAAAAGCAGTGATCTCTAATGATCTCATGTGGTTGGCAGCCCAGATTCATCTGCAACACAGCACTGTGCCCTCCAGCACCATGCTGGGGTGTGTGTGTGTGTAGCTGTGACTCAGAGATTATCATCATTTCCTGCAGCAGCTAGTTAGTCCAATGCTGCTTAGCCTGGGATGTGACAGAATCACAGCACAAGGTGATATGGCTACCAGCATTTGGACTGTTGAAGTTACTTATAAAGGATATGACGTGTAGCTCTGTATCACATTGCAGCACAATTCAGGTCTCCACCACTGATGAATGACATGTTTCTGCTTTTCCACAGTGATAAAGCATGCTGGGAGATGTTAGTAAAAAGGAAGATCAGAATTTGTCCTTAGAAAAGGTGCCTATGTTATCCATTTTAAATATATGGCTAATACAACATACTATGACTAGTCAGAATTTAAAAGCAGAATATTATTTTCTGGAATTATTACCATAACTTGTTTTTTAGAGCTCTGAGTGGGTGATGTTTTGGTGGCTGTCTGCTCAGCTGTAGCATCCAAACTATGAATATCAGTGATGTTTCAGTCTATTTTCAGTCTTATACTAACCTCCCCAAGAGTTTTTTTTATTTTTGCAAAATGATACTGTGCCTCTTCTGTGTTAAATAGGTGCAAAGCTGCTATTCTTGTGTCAATGAGTAAAGTCTCCACAGTCATGTGAAATCTAGTCTTACACTTTGGAAGGAAGAGATATCAGACTGTGTTGTTATTCCACCAAATTGTGTGAGGAAATAGGAGTATTGGATGCCAGTTTACCAATTTAAGTCTTGGAGTTTATTTTATTGTTTTCTTTTTAAAATTTAATTGTAATTAATTTCTGTTTCAGCTAATTTTATGCTAGTTACAATGAGTCAAGAGGTTATACATCCCCATAAAACCAAGTCAGAGCTCTGTAATTGATTTAAGCTAGGCTGAGAAAACAATTAAGTCACTTTTTAATTGGTCACACACCTATATGTACATCAGACTAGCTGTCCAGCCCTTCTAAACCATGTGTTACCATTACCTGCACAGACTTCATCAGGTTTTTAAAAGACTGAAAAATCATTCTGATTTAATATTTACTTTTGCATTCGTAGGAGGGAGATTATTAAAAATGATGTGATTGTTAACTTTGATTTTTGTGGAAGCTTTATCATTTAATTTACGTCTTCAAAGGCAAAATCTGTTTATATGGGTGGTGGTAATTTTTGCAGTTGCCATTTGAACAAAGGATAACCCTAGCATGTCTCTTCTCTTTTATACCCAAGACATTTTGGGGTAGTGGCTTTTGCTGACGTGATTTTTGTCTTCTAGATGTATGCCTATGTTTGCCTTTCAAGCTGAACGTAGTCTGCAGTAGTTTGTAATGAATATTTGCAAAGCTGAGCCAGTGCTTATGTTGATACAAAGTCTGATGTTTGATTAAACCAATGAACTGGAGGTTTGGGGTCTCTATTTTGCAAAATCCAGGAAATGAAGGATTAATGTTCAAACTCTCAGCATATTCTTCCTTACTGCTGGGAGGTTAGAAGATTACAGAATGCTGTGTTTTGTAGCTGCGTTTGAACCTGTCTCCAGTACATTGAACAGACTGTACGTGGAAGTTGTGCCAGAGCAAGTTTTCAGTGGAATGGAGCAGTCATGTGTTAAAACTACTGAATTAATTTTTAATGGTAGATTCAACTTTCATTCCTCATTATCCATGCTGCTTAAGATGACTGAAAATCTGCAAGACCACTTTCTGTAGTGGAATCACTGAATCACAGAATATTATCACAGAATAATAATATTGATTATGGTGTAACCCTGTGGCAGTACAGCTTATAGAAATATGTAGACAGATCCAGTTTTAGCTTGACCATACAAGAATGAATTGCTAGCATAGTAGCATGTCTTAGAGAATTTGAAGAATGTAATGATGTGGTGGTACTTCAAGACATCGTAGAGGAAAAGGAGAAATTTGCTCATTATGCATTGTTGTAGTGTTTCTTAGATCTAAATCCAATGTAAGTCACAGATACAAATTCTTAATTTGGAACAGTTGTGATCCATGAAGAAAAGATGAGATTTCTTCTAATTTTTCTTGCAAGTACACTGCTTGTGTCTGAGATAACAGCTTTTGTGTAAATAACAAATTACGAACAATGAAAATTTGCATAAAATCATTTTGTAGGAGAGTTTCAACTTTGACACAGATTCCCTTTCAGATTTACTTGTCTCATCATCGTGTCTTTGCCGTCCCAGACATTGCTACTCCAAAGTGGAATTTTAACCAAGTTAAAAAGTCATACAGAGCTTTTCTTGCAGGATTATGACGACTTGAGTTTTTTTAACTACGTAATGCTACAATTTTTACAGAAATCGATCTGTAAAGGAAGACTGTACACTGAATTGCACTGTTCAGCTTTGTTGTGTGTATCTAAGTCAGTGTTCCTTTTTATTTTGAATTCATTACTCCTGTATAGATTTTAACACTTTCTTCTCTGTGGAGGAAGTGCTCATTGATAGAAGTTAGTTTTTGATGGTTTTATGTATTTACGTATTTAGGGTTCTTGTCAAATCTGTCAGCTGTCACTTCCAAGAAAACTGCTAAACAAACGTGAAAGCAAAAAGCTAATCCCAACAACAACAAAACTGAGAACTTAAAAACTGAAAACATGGGAGTTCTGGAGTTGTTATAGGAGTCCAGAATCTTCCGTGTATTATTATATCATACAGTTAAAACAGTTGACAGCACTCACTTTGGTTTCATCCCTTTTAGTCTGCATGCAATCCTGCTTGTATTCAAGATGAATAAATTTAAATTTAAAGTTAAATTTTAGTATTGATCTATGCTCTCCTATGTTGCATAGTTTGACAGGCAGTATCTCCTGCAGCACCTCGATTTGCTCTTGTTACTGCCAGCAGCACTGCTAGATGTGGCACCTTAAAGCCATGGCTGCTGTTGCATCAGATAGATTGTAGGCTTTCATAGCTGTGTTCAAAATTAAAATGTTAACTATAATTATCACTACTTGCTTTTTTGTCTCTACAGTGGATGTTGCTTTACTTGTCATTTTATGTGATACCTCATTCTTCACACGCCAGGGTGAATTAAATCTTAGTTGTGAAATTGTTCCTCTTCACAGCATTAGCTCATAGCTGTTTGCACACTATAAATCATATCCTTGTACTCATTTTCTTCCTTCTTTCTGCTGCACTGAGTCACTGGCATTCGCTTTCATCCTCTGTGACCTACTTCTGTGAGCAATTAGTACCTTACTTTGGTAGTAAAGTACTTTCCTGGTATGGATATTTTTGCAGGGCAAAGTATATGCAAAATTTGTTTTCATAAATTGCTTGTATATTTTGCTGTGTTTAAGATGGACATAGTCTTTTCTCTATATTCATGCAGGATACTGAATCATTGTATAGATTTTTGAGTCTAGTATAGAAAAGTGTACTACAGATAAAAGTTAATTTTAAATTGTCATTTTACCATATTTTTGTGTTTGTGAATTTTCATGAGAAAATAGGATGGTGTTGGCCACTGGAGGGATCAGGAGAACTATAAATGAGAAATCAATCTTACTTGGTCCTGAAAATTCCAAATTTCTGTAAACCGTTACTTGGAGAAAGAAGTCTTGGTAAAGACAAAGGATGGATGGATTTTGTGGACCGCATTTATTCCTGGAGGTGCATTTCATTTCATTAGAGTTCTAACTCACCCACAGGAACAGGGTTGATGGGAACAGGTCTCTGCCTGACGAAACAAATGGAGCAAGCGTGTTCCCTCAAGAAGCACACCCACTGCCTACAGTGCCCTTGCAGAATACATATGGGGTTCTGCAGGAAGAAATGGTTGTGAGTAAGGACGAAGGTTGTGAGGGTTCAGGAAGACAGAGGTGCCACCAAGACCAACTCGCCTCAGGCCAGCTATCAAAACTGACCCTAAAAAGAAAACTTGACGGGTCGTTGTAGGGGACTCCCTGCTGAGGGGAGCAGAGGGCCCAATATGCCATCCTGACACGTTTTACAGGGAGGTTTGCTGTCTCCCCGGGGCACAGGTTAGGGATGTAACAGACAAACTTCCCACCCTAGTAAAGCCCTCTGATTATTACTCCTTGATAGTTTTTCAGGTGGGTAGTGATGAGGTTACTAGAAGAAACACTAAACCAATCAAAAGAGATTTTAGAGACTTGGGGCAGCAGCTTAAGGGATCAGGAGCACAAGTTATTTTCTCCTCTAACCCTTCAGTGGTAGTCACTGACGAGATGAACAGAAAAAGCTATCAGGTGAACTCATGGCTCCAGAACTGGTGCTACAGGCAGGGTTTAGGGTTTTTTACTCATAGGCTGATATATGAGACTCCCAGCCTGCAGGTGGCAGGTGGGATGCGCCTGTCCCAGAGGGGGAAAAGGATCTTAAGGCAGGAGTTGGCAGGGCTTTAAACCAGGTATGAAGGGGGAGGGGGGCATAACTGGGCCTGTTAAGAATAAGCCCAGGGAAGCACATCGGGGTCCGTGGGATGGTGGGCTAGTGAGGAACCTTCCTCTACATTTCAACTGGGACAAGTGATAAGTGTTTAAAAATCATAGAGACAGCTGAGATG
>VWZO01008432.1:14937-36550 GCA_013396975.1 Bucco capensis | reverse complement strand
TTTCTGAAAACTGTATGGGAACATTAACTCCATCTCAGCCAAACCCAATACACTCACCTAAAAAAAATCCATTGCTAGGCTCGAGGGTGCTATCTGCTGTCCTCTTTTTATCAGCACGCTTGGAAAAGGCGCTGAGGAGCGTGGGTGGACCCCTCCCTGGAGCTTTGTTCTCGAAGCCTAGCCACGACGACGATCTTAAATTTATTTCATTTTGCCATTTCCCCTATCTCTCATCACTTCTACAATATAATAATGAAAATACACTCCTTTTATTGTATGCTACTATCCTTTTACTTTCTTTAGCACCCCTAGTGCTTGTGTTACAAGGAATAACCAGGTTCCATTCACCTCTTCCATATCACTCAGGATTTTATGAGCCTCTGTCAAATGCTTCTTCAGTTTTCAAGGCTGAGGATCACTATTTATACCTCTCCATTAAAAAAAATGAGACATTCCACACCTCTAAATACTCTTACTGCTCTTTTTCCTGTCTTTTCTACTTCTAATAGATCTTTTTTTTAAATGGAGTCCTGCACACCTCAGCCAAGTTGCAAGAACACTACTGGGATATCAACTTCTTTGTCTCTCTCATATATATTGCAGTGGCAGGAACTTTTTTGTTGTTGTTGTTCTCAGTTATTCCAAATAACTCCAAAAATTTGTCTCTGTTATTTATGGGAAGTTTTAGTACTGGTTTGATATTTCTGGAAAATCAGCAACAATGACTGTGTTAATCATTTTCCTGAATACAGAAACCTCACGAAACATAACTACCCAGAGGCACAAATGGCCAATATTATTTTCCCTTGTATTATTTATGCATATTGACATTGACTTTCACCTGCCACTGTACTGCCCAGTCTCTCCAGATCCTTCTGCAATAGACCAAAAAACTTAGTTACAGCTGTTAGTGATTTTTGGCATGGGAAACTCCCTCCCCTCCTTATTAATTCTTTTTTCCATGTAAGATTATTGAAGAATACATCTCCTTCTTCCCCCAAAACTCTACAAGGACTGCCCCCCAAAAGGATAACTATAAGGAACATGAACAACTTCTGTCTGGAAAATGGCTAATTATAGGTATCCTTTCCTTCATAACTTGGTTAGACCTTTTCAAAACCCAAAGTACACTATAGTAAGTGTCATATGCTTCTCCAGATGCTTACTCATTCTTCCAAAGAACTCCAGGGTTTGCAATGAATGCTTTGAGTTTACAAAGGCCATGTAAACACATCCACAATAGGCTACCACTAAACCTGTTATAATTTCCTTCTCTTTTCCTGGTACAGAAGCCAGACTTGAGTAGTCTGTAAGTTTTTTTTAATCCCTGATGGAACCCTTTTTGGGGGGGGGGATCAAGGCTAACTGAACCCAGAAGTTTCTTACCAGAGTAATCTGGAATACTTCAGTGAATATTATTTGTCCAGGTGACTTGTTATTGTTCATTTCATTGATCTGTTTTAAGAGCTCTTCCATTACACAGTATCCCAGTATGTCAGGGGTTGGAAGGGACCTAGAAAGATCATCTAGTGCAACCCCCCTGCCAGAGCAGGATCACCTAGACCAGCTCACACAGCAATGTGTCCAGGCAGCTCTGCAATGGCTCCACACAAGGAGACTCCACAGCCTCCTGGGCAGCCTGGTCCAGTGCTCTGGCACCTGCACTGCAAAGAAGTTCCTCCTTGTGTTAATACTAAACCTCCTGTGGTCCAACTTGCTCCCATTCCCTCTTGTCCTACCATTGGATGCCATTGAGCAGAGCCTGGCTCTCTCCTCCTCACACTCACCCTTCCCATATTTCTAAGCATTGCTGAGGTCTCCTCTCAGTCTCCTNCCCCTTCATCCAAATCATTAATGAATATATTGAACAGTCCTGGCCCCAGCAGTGACCCCTGGGGCACACCACTAGTCACAGGTCTCCAGTTAGACTCTGCTCCACTGACTACAACTCTCTGGCCTCTGTCCTTCAGCCAGTTGCCAATCCATCTCACAGCACAGTCTCCCAATCCATACTTCTGAAGTTTGGCAATGAGGATACCATGGGAGACAGTATCGAAAACGACTCAGTTAAGTGCCATTCCTTGGGCTCATACCTCGGAGCAGCTGGTGCCTTCTGCTTGCTGCTATCCAGTCCTCTTACTGACCTCAGTTGCTCCTTTCACACCCTAGTCACTTGATGAACCCACCATTTGCAGGCAGACTGCCAGCTCTTTTTGTATTTGGAAGAGCCTTTTTTATTAGTTTTCATGTCTTTTGTGAGTCACTCCTCAAACTCTTTTAATTTGTGTTGTTATAGTTTTACATCTAACTTGTGAGAAATTATATTCATCTGTTTTCTTTGTTTAGGCATGATTTCCACTTCTGAAAGGACACTTTTTTATTTCTCATAGCTCCCCTTACTCCACTGTTTAACCCTAGTAACATTTTTTGGGTTGGGTTTATTTTGAGAACTGATATGTTTCCTCCAATTTACAGGAATGGTACTTACACACTTAGCTCATTTATCTGCTCCTTTAGTATTATTTAAACTACTTTTTAGAGAAGAATATTGTCATGGCTCTTAGGGTTTTCTTAATGTCATTATTCCTACAACAGTGTTGAATTTGACCGTGCAATGGTTGCCACTGTCAAGCAACACTTCAGTGCAACAGTTGTAGTTCAAACAAGATTTCAAATGAGCATCTTTCCCTTTTGTTGGTCTGTTTAATAATGTTGAATAAAATCTGCTCTTTTTATCATACCTAGGACAACTCTTTTCCAATCTCTTTTCTTGTATACTGTGTTTCCATTGCCTCTGATCTTCCTTGGGATTTCATGGATATTGTCACTGCCACAGTCAGCTGTTTAGAAGCGTAAGCTTATTTTAATGTTTTTCTTGATTTGGCATGGCAACTTCCAATGCACAGAGAGTGGGTGGTAAATGATGTTAAAGATTACTGATTTATCTTATTGGACTCTGATTTCCAACAGACTGTGAGTCACTGCTCCAGCAGAAAAAAATCTCTTCTTGTCATTTCTGCATAATAAGTGTTCTGATCACATAGCTTCATACTGATTAGCTTCATTCAGTAAGCTATCTGGGAGGCTAGTACATTGAAATTCACCCACCTTCACTTCACATATACATTTCATATTTATAGAAAAGTACAGATACTTTTGGTTTTGGTCTAGCTCCCCATCTGCATGGGCCTTGTTTACCTGTGGATTTGCTAGGACTGTGCTATTTACAACCTGAATGGTATTGGTAGCTGTCCTATCCTCTCATGAGGGCACAGCAATTTCCATACTGGAGAACTCATCATGAAGATGAACATGTTATTCTCCAGGTCCTCATCTCAAATAATTTTAAGAACTCACCTCATTCCCATTGCCACTAGCACAGTTGCTCCTATTTTGGAAGAGACCATCCCTCCCACCCATTCTTAACATCTCTTTTTAAGAAGTTTGAATAATCCCTTCTTCCCACATCAGTTCCATCAACACACATTGCATCTCTGTTTGTCTGGGACAAGCATTACTCCAATACTGTAAAGGAGTTCCTTGTCTTTATTCCTCTCCCATCAAAATATTATGTTGTGCCTCCTGGAGCTCTCCCTTATATATTCTTGGTGCTTATACAACCATGACACACAAGAAAGGTCATCGGCACCTTTCCAGTGTCCTCTCAAATGCTGCCCAGACACCACNATGCTCCCTCTGCTGTGGGCACAGTTATGGCACCAGGGGCCACAGGAGACCACAAGGGATTTTCAGACTGTGCCCAAGAGCTTAGGCAAACCACCACATGCTGCTTCCTGGCCTCATAATTCCAGTTATCAGTGCCATGCAGCACAACAACCTCCCTTGTCTTGCCCAGCAAGACTCTTGTCCTTTCACCACGTGCCTTGCTGAAGTGGATATACAAAGTCTATCTGGTAAGACAGAGGGGTCACATAGACAGTGTCCTTTGCGTACCTATTTACTCATTCAGTCTGAGACACAATTTTAGTGTTTGCCTTATTGTCTCCTAACTCAAACAGCAACTGCAAACTAAGCCAATCACCCCAATTAAATCTCTTCTAAATATTTGGGTTATATTCAGAACCCAGAAAAGAGAAATCTTGTTTTACTGTGCATCTAAACCCAACACAAAATCAGATGAACATGTGTTTTCCAGAGAGAAAAATTCAGTGCTTATACTTTCTATCACCACAGTCCTCACTCTCCTGTGTTTAGGGAAGTTTTCTTCTGTTTATATGCCAATCCTTTGGGGAACGTGTTGTGGTTTTCATATTTATTTTATTTTCTAAAGACTGACATTGGGTTTAATTTGCAGAGACCACATGGTATAGAAAAAATCAGGGAGTTTGGCACAGAGACAGGAGGTACTATCACCCCTTGGACAATTAAACATGAAATAAAAAACCTAGTAAAACTTGCATTTAATCCTCTTTGCACCCCTTAGCCCTCTGCCAAAGATAAGAAATCCTTCTCTTCCTAAAAAAGGAATCAAATATTTCAGAACACATCATCAACTCCTCCCTTCAGCTCTCATACTGACAGTTTTATGTCTACAAACAAAGCTTCTCCCCCTTTCTCCAGCTTGGCAACAAAACCCAAGCTCAATGAATATTTTATATGTGTGTGGTTAATGAAGCATTCTGGCTCCAGTCCATTAGGAACCTTACACAAGAGTGTATTAACTGCTTCTCAGTGTAGCATTTTGAGTCTGTCCAAAAGGGATGTCTCTTTGCCAGTTGAGCCAGCACTCTATTATTGCCTTGTCAGCCCAGTTCCTGTCTTCAGTTCAAGGGCAGGGTCCCCTGCTACAGTGATTTGCCATCATTGTACTCCCAGCAGCAGCTCCAAACTCCCTTTATATTTTGAGGTCTGCATCTCATGCAGGGAGAGGAATGCCTGCAATCTTTCTCCTTCAGAGACATACACAGGGATAAGCAACCACACACTGAGAAATTAACACAAGGGTAAATGTAAAGCAGTAAAGATGTGATCTTTATTCTTAATGGAAACTAGGCCTCAATATTCTTTCATCAGCTCTGACATTTTGGTCTTAAAATCCACCTGACTGATTGAGAAAGAGATAGCAGAATTGTAACATTTGACAAAGCACTTTCCATCTTTTTACTTTAAAAATCTCCTCTGTTCCTCAGGGCCATTACAAGCATAACACCTTGCAAAGCAGCACAAAAAGTTTTCTCAGCAGACAAAAGAGTGCAGATTACTCCCCTTACAACAAAGTTCTACCCTGCACATAGACAACATCCATGGTTAATGGTAAAAAGAAGGAGTTGCTGGATTTCTCAATGAAAAGCCCTGTGAGAGCTCGGGGTCTAGCTTTGAATGCTCACTTATACCTACCTGAGAGTTTGTGGAGAGCACAGGAGCTTCCAAAGTGTGAATCATCCCATCCTAAGGCAGATGTCTAGGATGGGTAAGATAAATGGCATGGGCTGTTTATCACTCCTCACTGAACAAAGAGAGCACCTCAAAGACAATCTTAGACTTTATGTCTAAGTTTTAGATAACTAAAATCAGGAGAGATGATTCCTAGCACCAAGGTTTGCAGACTTGTTTCCAGGTGAGCTGCAGACCCTGGCAGACTTAGGACAGAAAAGTGCTGATGTGGAAGGACTGAGCTCATTCCTTCCCTGCCTGAAAGAAGAGAAGAGCTTGTTTCAGAGGGCATAGCCCATCCTTTACTCTCACATCATTGCTGAAGCACGGTGGAAGAAAGGAAACTTCATTGTTTGACTTCACAGAACCTCATGGTGGAAGAAAGGGAACAAAGTTGCTTGACTGCACAGGACCCTGTGGTCATTCTACAACATCTGTATGAGGTAGTAACTATCCACAATGTGCTTGGGTGTCACAAGCTAGTAGGCAAGGCCCAGAGAAGCCAGGAAGAGACTGTTGGCCACAGAATCTATGGGGTAAAGGCTTTCAATAGGTAGGGATTGCTCCTGGACAAATAGTGCCTTCTCAGCCAGTGGTACCTGCACACCTGTGACTTGCCCAAACAAGCAGCAGTGGCAGGGTCTGGAGCTGAAGGATGTGGGGATAGGGCTCAAAGATATATTATGGGAAGCTCTGTGCAACTTTGAACAAATTTCCTGTGACAAGGCCTTGGGAGAAAAAGCAATATTTCCCCCAAGAACGCTGACAGGGTCACCATCTTTCATATCACACATGATAAAGCACAGGCACAGCACAAATACAGTCAAAAGCCATAAATCTGACTGACCAGAAGCTCAGCTGCTCTAAATACAGCTCTTAAGTCAAGCTGTTTCTCTCTCCTAGAGGCACACACAGCGAATCAGTCATTCTACCAGTAGATAATCCAGTTAACAGCCGACTTTCTTCTCCCTCCCAGATCCCTCAGCTTCCCTCAACACTTCTCCTCCCCTCCTTCAGAGCTATCATCAATGGAAAGTTTTGGGAATTAGCAGAAAACAACCAAAGCATCTAATTGACTGAAGAAGGGAAATGGCAACTTCCATCATCTCAAAGAGCTGCACCTTTCTCCTACTCATCTCAAAGCTGAATAAAGGAATTAAAAACATAGCCTGGGGCAGCCAGCAGAGATTTACATGAAGCAGACATTAGTTCTCACTCTGAAAGCTGGGTGTGTGCCTGTGAGCCAGGAGGAGCAAACACAGAGAAAGGGAGCAGAAACATACTGAGGCTTTGCTTTTAAAGAGGAGGAAGGAGAAGAAAAAAAAAACCACACAAAACTCGCCCCAACAACCTTTAAAATCTTCCTAATAAAACAAAGCTCATCCGGGCAACGTGAAATGCTACCCTACTCTGTTTGTTTATCGACACAAAGAAAGAAGCAAGTTGGCACCTCAGAGGGTATTAAATGCTGTTCTTTTGCTGACTGAATGACCTCAGCCAAAATATTTTCCATGACAAGAGCCCAGAAGACGCTGGCACAGTGTCAGACAATAAGATTTTCAGAGTGTATTTACATTCTATCCATGGCCCCAGGCTGTTCCAAACCCATAGGCAGGTGCTGCCTTTATCTGTTCTTTGCTCACCTGGCTCCCTAGCAAAATGTTCTGAGGCCTGCAGCTCAGCTGCCTTAACTGTTTGCTGCCTGGTGCTTAGAAAGCTTCAGAGACATCCTGACAAAGGGAGATGGTGACTCTGGTTGCTCCTTAAAGCTTCCCAGTGAGTGGTGTGTAAGGAGTTTTCCCAGCAAGTGGAGGGAAAATGGTGGTGATGCAGTGGTAAAAGACAACTAAAAACCAGATTAATTCATGCTGAGAAAAGAGATACTTTTTTGAAGAGGAAGGGAGAAGGTGGTTCTTTCAGGGATGCACTCTATTCTCCATCATTTGGTATCTTTAAGCTACATCTGGACAGCCCTCTAAGATGAAACACTCAAGATCCTGCAGAAGACCAGAGAAGAGGGTCACAATCACAACTTCTAGCCATAAAACCTGAGCAGGACAATATGGCACTCTCAAGCAAGGGGTGCTCACCAACCCACATCCCTACAGCAGTGGACAAAATGGAGGGAGGCAGGCTAAGCCAGAAAGAATGACAGAGTTTTTTCTTCCAGCAATGGCACAAATTCCTTATGTCATGGGCTTCCAGCTACATATTCTTCCCTAGAGCAGCTCCTGACTTGGTGTTGAGCACAAGGGTCTATTCCATCCCTGTGGTAGAAGCAGAGTTCTCTTTGCTCAGTTGAATTTGGCTTCTTGAGTAATAAAGCTCCAGGAGATGCTGTGAGAGGATACGCCCTTAATAGCAAGCAGCCAGCAAGAATGATAATTGCACTTTTAACAGCACTATGTACAAGGCAGCCACCAAAGCAGAGGAAGCATGAATTAAAGCAGGATAAAAAGAAGGGGCTTTGCCATCTACCTAATAAGGTATTGTTCATGCTTTTGGAAAGCTTTCTTGCAGAGAGATAAAGACAGACATCATGTGTTGTCAGAAGCAACTGCTCTACAAAAGGAAAGCTCTGGCTGCCATCTCACAGCCCATTGTCCCAGGTCCAGNTTCTAGGATTCTAGGATTCTATGATTGTCATTCTGGACTCAGTTTCTACCTTCTCAGCCTTCAGTTCCCCTCCCTTTCCTATCTTCTTGTTGTGTGTCCTTGTTTAACCCCTTTCATACCCAAGTCAGATCCTCCATGCCTATGTGCATGGCTCAGGTCTGGGCCACTGACATGCCTTCACACTAGTTTTCTCCCTCCAGTCCCATTACCTTCACTCAGCCAAGGAAAATTTCTTTTTTTCCTTTCTTCTTTCCTTTCTCTCATTCCTGTCTTCCCTGAAAAGTGCTTTAACTCAAATTCACTCCAGGCCTACTGTGTCCAAAGCATGTCCCTTTTCACACCCCTCCTCCAACCCACACCTATCAGCTCTTTAATGCCACTCCACATTAGATAGGATGCAGACATCTGCTAACAGCTGGAAGAAAAATGGAAGGAAACATGAGACTAACCAGGTACTACACATAGTACCTGCCACCTCCCACTCCCAGCAGAAACTCTGAGTAATGCTTGCACACAACGTTGCTGCTACTGTCCAACCCAAGGACATCTTTTGAACAGTGCTTCACTGATAATCCTGGAAGGATTTTCAACTCTACCCTGCAGAGCATTTTAATTACTTGCACTGTTTCAGGAGCTCAATCATTTATGGAAGGTATTTTCATCCCACTAATTGTAGGTTTCCCAAAGGACTCAGTACAGTATTTCATGTCCTCAGTGCTATTAAATGCTTTAGGAAAGCATCCAAACTGCCAGAATTCAATTTCTTTGTGTGCATATAGTTCTCGGTAGGAAGAGGACAAATAAGGGAAATGAAGATTTTTAGGCCTTAAACATAAAAGAAATTCTGTCTGTCAACTTTCATGAAAAGAAATTCAGAAAAAGACAATATTTCAGATAACATTACAATAGCCTGATCTAAGTCAGCAACAGGTCTGGAACTTGTTCTTTCTAATGCTAGCAGCATGCAGCTCTACCTGTGCAATGGGAAAAGAAGTTTCGTTAGTTAGTAGCTAAAGGTTATATCTACACCACTCATGACATTCACTCTAGGGAGCAATTCCCAGCCTCCCAGGACAGGTAGTACAGAACTTCTCACAGGGACACTTCCCAGGGCTAGCTTGGCTCTAGAGCAGCCTAGCCATGCCCATGTGTGGCCATGAGGCATAATGGTTGCTTGTGTGTCTGCTTGACATCAACGTGCCTAAAATAATTTGAGTGTTGTGCTGAGGCAGTGCTTGCATAGCCTGATGCTGAAGGGTTGTGTTGCATGCCTTTTAGAAGGGCCTGATGGTGGCAGGGTATGGCCAAGAGCANTCCCTAGATCTGCTGCTCATGCCTCTCCTGATGCAGCCCAGGATGCTGTTGGCTCTCTGGGCTGTGAATATACATTGCTGGCTCATCTCCAGCTTTTCATCTAGCATGACCCCCAAGTCCTTCTCTGCACTGCTGCTTACAATGAGCTCTTCACCCAGTCTGTACGCATACCTAGGATTACTCCTACCCAGATGCAGGACCTTACACTTTGACTTACTAAACTTCATTTTATTCTCATGGGTCCACTTTTTGAGTTTGTCCAGGTCCCTCTGGATAGCATCCCTCCCTTTTAGCCCATCAACCACAGCACTCAGCTTTGTGTCATCTGCAAGCTTGCTGAGGGTGCATTCGATATCTATGTCCAGGTCATTAATGAAGACACTCAAGAGCAATCTCATGGTGTGAGATGACATGGAAGGTCTGTGAGGAGCAGAGGGAAGCCAAATCAGATACAGTGCTATGCTGCCTTCTGGGAGCAGTCACTCAGACCTTCTTTTGATGGGGTCTAGCTGGTTCACCCCAGCAATGGACATAAAAAAAGGCTTGGAGGCTGAGTTGTCTGACAGGGTATGTATATTTACTGCAGGCTGCCACCCCTTTGAGCAGGCAAACCATTCAAGAGAGACCCACAGCCTCCAAAGGCGTTAACTAGAGTCATGTATTATGAAGGAAGGAAAGAACAGAGATTTCCAAGTGTAGCTGTATAGAACATCTGAAAAACAATAATTGTATGCTACTGCATTCCCTGGAGTAGTGGTAACATCATCCATTCTCTCCATGCCAAGGAAAAAACTGCAATTCTAATGGAAAAGAGGCTGAGACCTGCCAAGTCCCTGGAGCTCAAAGCACTGGGAGGAGGATGGAGATACAGCAAGTAGAGGTCTGTAGCCCAAAGGAGAGTCCCTTCCTATTGGGTACAAAGTGCTCTAAAGTGAAGATCATGTTCAGCCTTATTTTCTATGATCACATAATGGTGGACCAGGCTCACAAGTGCTGTCCAATAGATGAACACACTTGTGCATTAGCTAAGTAGTCATAACCCTCCATATACATGCTTCTAGTTACAGGGAAGGTAGGCTTGGCACCTTGGATTGTAACAGGGACTATGAGCTGATCACAATCAATTATTAGATTGCTCTACATCAGCTATGACCTTGAGTCTTCAGCAAAAGCAATATAATCTTCATAATTATGATCTCTGGGCTGTTTTGGTATGCAGGTCCCAAGGAGGCAAAGTCTGGTCTACTCTGTCTCTTAGTGAACGAGAGTCTCCAACAAAAATCCTCATTATCACAGTTTACGCTGCAAAAATACCCAGCTGAAATGGCCTGGGACATTTCATGTCAGAAGACCCCTACTTGCCTAAGAAATGTCCACACTGATGTGAAGTGGCTGCTCAAGACATGAGAACATGCATCAGCTCCGATAGTGTTGGAGAGACTTCCTCCAGCATCTCCTTTTGTAGCTCTTTATGAATGTTTTGGGGACAACAAATAGAGGTGATGAATCTTAGCACTGGCTGGGAATTAAATTCAAACCAAAAATAAAATTAAGGACAAGACAATCCATTGGCAACTTTGTGAGACTCTAGATATATTTCTACTCAACAAGATTGCAAGGACAGGATCACTAAAGCAATTACCTGAAACAGTGATCTGTAAGCCTTGTCCTGGTAGCAATTTCATTCTGAGAGGATTCACTGGCACTCCCCACAACTCTGCAGCCCCAGCACTCTCACTTGACATATCTGAGTGGGGTGGGCCAAGAAATATTCCAAAACTGGAACTTTTCTATCCCCCGCAGGGGTGCAAAGCACAGAGAAAACAGCATGACTCAGATACTGCCTGGAACATATAATGAGGATATTAAACTAGATCATCATTTTATAGGTTACTTTATTTTTAATTGAAAAAAAAAAAGAAGAAAGAAAGAAACCCCAGAAGCCAACCAACCCAACCAACCTACATATTTGGCCTTCGGATGAATTGTTGGTTTTACATGACAGCTTTTTCCCTTACTTAAAAATTTGCATAAATACTGTCAAGACAGGACATGCAGGGTAAAGAAAATGTAAAAGCCAGAGCTGAGCCCAGCTGCCTGCTTCTCCCAGTGTGCTGTGCCAGGCCAGTGGAGATCAGCTGGGGCTGGTACTGGGGCAGTGCCCCCTTCTGCGTGTCACCACGTCAGGGACTTGGTCCTGCTGCCACACAGCCTTCCCTTTATTGATCCTTTCTTGACAGATCCTAAGTGTAGAGCCCAGTTTCAGTTCACTCAACCCTCTTCCTGCACAGTCACTGTGATGGTGGAGGGGAGGTTGCTTATTTTCCTGTGAGAACTGAGAAGAATATACTTCAATTTGATCTTCCCACCAGGAAGCTGCTCCTTTATTCACAGAATCACCAAGACCCCCAGGATCATCAAGTCCAGCCTATGACCCAATACACCACAACATCTAAACCATGCCACTCAGTGTCACATCCAATCTTCTCTTAAACCCCTCCAGGGATGGTGACTCCATCACCTCTCTGGGCAGCCTATTCCAGAGCCCAATCACCCTCTGCTGCCATTCCCCTGCCAAGAGGGAAGAGCAAGCCCAGTGCAGCAGGGAAAGATGAGGATGCTGGAAGGAAGGTGTCAGTGTGAGGTTGTGTTTACCCACACAAGGGCACCCTGGACAGATTTGATTCAGCTGGTGGAAACTCCTGTGCAGACACTTACTTGGGGTTCAGGGAGGTTTATCTCTGCCAACAGGATTAGGAAAGGCTTAAGCTAAACCAAAAGAGACTAATGCACACAAGGACTTTCATAGCTTGAAAATAGAAAAATCATGAAAATCTGTCTTTAAACATGGCCAAAGCAACCAGAGCTCCCTTCCTAGCAGCCCTCCTCGTAAAGAACATTTTATCTAATGCCATTCTCTTGGCTGCTTTTCCTGCTGCAACTTTACCCTACCACCCACTCAGCACAGAAAATTGCTGCTCTTTACACCTACATACTGCTAAATAACTTAGATCACACCAGAATTTGGCCCAAGTAGCCACACTGGCACATGAAGAAGTGTACAAAGAAGCTAAGAAATCCCTCTAAGATAGCAGTGGGCAGCAGAGCGTGCCTGTGCTCTGCGAGCCTGGCAATGTGCTGCAGCAGGAAGAGCCAGAGGCAAAGTGGAGTGAGGCTCCAGCCATTGTGCCACATCCAGCACATGGAGGCTATTGCTCAAACCACGTCCCACCAAGGCTTCCAAATCCTCACTGGTGGGTGAGAAAACACTTCCCCTTTATACAATCCATTTCTAGGGAGGACACTTGCACAGTTTAACTGGAAGAGCACTTGCTGCCTGCTCGAATAGAAGCTCTGCCATAGGTACAGAGCTCTGCAGCAGTTCCGATGGAGGTGCAATGTGACCAAGCAGTGAAAGCAGTTTCCTGAAGCCTCCTGGATCTCCATCTGCAGGGTGTGGTTGCCTTGCAATGGAATTTGGTTGGGACTCAGGGATAATAGCAGGAGTCTCGTGATGTTCACTCTCAAGAGGTGAGGATGTTGGTTTTACATTTTCCCCAAAAGGTTAGGAGTTGTGGTTCTGGCATGTCAGTCTGTGCTATCTAGGGGGAAGAGCACCACCTTCTGAATTACCAAGTCAAATTGACTGTAGCAATCAACTTTTCCTTCTAACTCCCCATCCAAGAAACAAACAGGCCCAACCCTGCTTAATTTTTGAGATCATAGCCCAAGGCACTGTAGCTCCCTGGGATATCACTGCCTCACCCATTGTCTACAAACTTCAGTTGTGCAGGGATGGTATGCATCTCTCCCAGGTTTTATATACATGCAGATCTCTGACCAATGACATAGGCTCACTAGAAAGTGTCTGCAGCACCCCTCTGAGGTGGTGGGTAACCTGCAGAACCATGAAAACAAGGACAGAGAAGTGGAGTCATCAGGAACATGCACTGCACAGAGCTCTAACCTCTCCTGGCTGGCTCCCAGTGAAAATCTCTTGCCCAAGCTTGTGCTTGTCATTCAAAGGCTGCCTTTTGTGAACCCTGCTGCACCAATGCTTTGCTGCTACTCAGCTTCACTCTGAGTAGCATATTCATCTTCATTCATCACTTCAGAACTTATTTGCATTGTTAAATCACTAAAATAAATTGGTTTTCCCTTGGTATCATCAAATTAAAGCTGCTTGAGCTAGAGATCTTGCTTTTGTTAAAGCATATTATTACCCTTAATGGATTTCTCAAATGCATAATCCATACCTTACACTTCAGAAGTCATAAAGTCTTACTGTCCTAAAATTCTGGCCTGGCCTAACACCTTTTAAAGCAAAAGCAAAAGGTTCTCATTGACTTTCTCTTGGATCTGGCCTTTTCATAGCATTGGTTCTCTGACCTTAATGCAGAAGCCTTCACCACTGCTTAAAGAAGTAGCTTTATTCATCCATATCTTACAGGTAACCAAACAGAGGTATGACAAGCTGCAGAGGTTCATTGAAGGTCAGGCTGTGACTCTAAGCTGAGATCAGGTCTGAACTCTGGACATAAGATAGCTCTTCAGCCTACCTACCACTTCCCTGCTGTGCAACACCAAAAATCATGAAGCATAGAAAAAACCAAACCAAACTAAGCAAGAGAGAAATACCTATTATTCCTGTTCTAGCTAGGGCAAAATTGCTACTGCCTTAAGTACCTGGCACTTGTCATGACCACTTCATAAGACTCATCTTGAGTGTTCTACTTGACAGTCTTGTATCTGGGAATTAGTTCCATTTAATATTTTCACAAATGAAATTAAATTTAATCATTCAGAATATGTATACACCTTCTGCAGGCAATGTAGCTAGGAAGAGCTGCTGTCAGACATTCAGAAGTCAAAATGACCCTGATGATCTGGAAAAACTGGGGAGCATTGTTTAATTTAGTAAAAATCAGTACAGGATACTTTGCTCCCTGCTCAGCATAGTTAAGGTCTTAATCAGTAGATTTCCTCTAGGCTTAGACTCAGTCTTCAAGAAAGATGTGGACAGGTTGTGGAGTCCAAAGAAAAGCAGGAGGCTAGGAAAAATGATCTCCAGCAACCACACAAACTGGGGTGTTTAAGCAAGGGGAGAGATGGATAAGGGGAGCAAGAGGGATATCTTCANAGGCCTGCAGTGAAAGGACAAGGGGAAATTGTTTTAAGTTGGAGAGGAGTAGATTTAAACTGGACATTAGAAAGAAGTTGCTCCCCACGAGGGTGGTGGAACACTGGCCCAGGTTGCCCAGGGAGGTGGTTGAGTTGCCATCCCTGGAGGCATTGCAGGTGAGGCTTGCCAGGGCTCTGGGCAAGCTGCTCTAGTTGGGGATGTCCCTGGCCACTGCAGGGGGGTTGGACTAGATGAGCTAGGATTCTAGCTGTGTGAAAAGCCATGCAAGAAATGGTTTGGACATCAAGGCTTCCAACCAGCCCTCTTTCAGTGGCTGTATGATAGTGCTAGTGCTGTTTCTGTAATAACTGCATATTTATGGGTAGGAAGCTTGAAATATAATTTGAGTATATGAAGTTGAATAAAAAAAAAGTTGAAAAAATTAGTCTTATGTCATGATTTGGCTCATGCTGGATGAGAAGATCCAGAATTTTTGATCACCATTTGGCAATGCTTGCTTGCTTCCCTAAAGTGTTTGAAAATGGCACCAAGCTTACATTAACCATGTCACCTCCCACTGTCTAGGCCTGTACTGCTGGGGCTATCTTCACCCTGATGCAGCTTCCCAAAGCACCCAGACTGCACAGGGCCATGAAGCCCCTCTCTGTTCTATTGCAACTTAACACCACATTATTCCTTATTTCTCTGCATTTCTAAATCCAGGTTTGTTTTGCACTGACCTGTGTAGGTCTTGCAACACTCTTCACCTTCCAAACTTCATTCTCTGTGCCCAGAAAGTGTTAACAATCAGAGAAAGATTTCCCCCCAGGTATGAGCTTGGCTTTCTTTAAGAGTGATTTCATTTTCCTATCTTCGTACACACTTGGATTTTCTTAAAGAGCTTAAAATCCCATGAAATATGAGAGTCTAAATGGCAAGTGTTAACAGTTTTTCCCCACCTATTCTCATTCAGCAGGAAGCCTGCTCCTCTGCAGTCTGGGTACCATCTCCAGCCTACCCAAAAAGCTGTGCCCATACCAATACCAGCATCTCATTTTTATCCTGATTTTCAATTCCTTGTAGACAACGGAAAAACAGAGCAACTTTTGTGGAGCACATCTAAAACCACGTGCATAAGTTCAAAGATAATTAGCCCTTCAGTTGCTAAATGCTGCGCAAAGCATACATTTAACAGCTAAAACTGATTCTAATCTTTGCTTAATTCTTTTGCCAGAGAGACCCATTCCTAGTGAAGCAGCTGTCTAAATATCCCAGCCCCTTGGGATGAGGAGGCAAGAGAGCCTCTTGCAATGCTCTTGAGTGACCCCAGCTGGCTACGCCCCCAGCAGCACTCAAGAGCCAGTGAGGCTAGATCCCCAAAACACAATTTATCTGTCAAGTGCAAAATTTCTCTCTTTCCTCACTTCAGGCAACCCTCCTTAAAGTTGGAACAGAAAGTTGAGTAGTTAGAGTGCTAAGATTAATGCCAAGTAATGTCCTTATAAGTGAGAAAGTATATGGNCCATAGTGCAGGCTCGAGGGTGCTATCTGCTATCCTCTTTTTATCAGCACGCTTGGAAAAGGCACTGAGGAGGAGCGTGGCTGGAGCCCTCCCTGGATCTTTGTTCATGAAGCCTAGCCATACATACACATGGATTGACATCCTGCTGCCTTCACTCTGGCTAGGCATGAAACCATCAGTCACTGCATCCTTTGCCCCAGATAACAGTTAACAGAGTCTCCCCATGGGGTCAAAAAAGCCCTGAACAGCCAGAGGGCAACAGCAAATGGTGGGATAGTCACACCAGTGTTATACACAAACCAATAAGACTGAATTTCTTTTTCGCTTCCTAACACCTTGCCTAAGCTTTGCCATGCTCTGAGCATCTGCTTGTGACTATACTCCATAAAAGCAAGGAAACAGGGTATTTGTTAAAATAATCTCAAAGGGCTGTCTGTTTTAGTGTTTTCTCCAGCCAGGCAGTGTACACACAGCCACAGAAAGAGATGATGCAAGGACATGACAACAACAATAAATTAATGAATCTATTCCCTGCAACAGGCAGTAGCTTTACAGAAAGGTTTACTTACTCCAGTATCTTCATGTTCTCCAATATTCAGGGGATCAAGAAGTCATCTGTGTAAACAGATGACTACCCCTGCTTGCTGGATAAGTAATGCACCAATGGGAAGGAGCTGAACTAAAGAATATGCTTGTGCCTGTGCTGTGATGACAATATATGCTTTGCTCTTTTCCAGAAAGGCTGGTGCACTCCTCAGCTGCAGACTAAGGCTGATCATAATTTTAGTGTTGAAATTATGGGGTTTTATTTTTGCTTAACCAGTTCTTCTCTTATTGGTCCTTCTGTTCTAAAAAAACAGGAGTGGCATAAAAATTGCTTTATCTTCAATACGTTCCTGACATTTAATCAGGCAAGGCTTTCAGTCACATCCACCTGCTAGTCTTTTCCTCTCCCAGATCATAGAATNGCAGAGGAGGTGTGAGCAGAGCAGAGTGCAGTGGCAGAATCACCTCTCTGGCTCTGCTGGCCACGCTTCTCTTGCTGCAGCCCAGGATGCCATTGTGCTTCTGGGCTGCCAGCGTGCACTGTTTGCTCATGGCCAGCTTCTCAGCCACCAGCACCCCAAGGCCTTTTCTGCAGGGCTGCTCTCTATCATCTCATCCCCTAGCCTGGATTGATAGTGGGGATTGTTCTGACCCAGGTGCAGGACCCTGCACTTGGTCTTGTTGAAGCTCCTGAGGTTCCCCTGGGCTCACCTCTCCAGCTTGTCCAGGTCCTTCTGGATGACATCCTGCCCCTCCAACTTATCCCCAGCACCCCATAGCTTGGTGTCATCTGCACACTTGCTGCTGGTGCACTCAATGCTGCTGGCCATAGCCTTTATACAAATATTAAACAGTGCAGGCCCCAGCACAGAGCCCTGAGGGACACCACTTGGCACTGATCTCCAGCTGCACTTGGAGCCATTGACCGCTCCCCTCTGGATGTGACCAGCCAGCCCAATGTCTTGTGCAACAAATTAAGATGATGGGGGAAGCAAAGTTGGAAGAGGACACAGGTTGCAAGAGATGTTTGGAAAGCAAACAGCCACCACAAGACAACATTTTGCTTTCAGACCCAAGTTCAGACAGTCTAAACTGTCAGTCACTTCCTCTGCCAAATATTTCCCATTGGGTGGCTCTCAGTGTCTCCCTGCTCAGTACCATACCTTGGTCCCAGGACCAACTCCTCAGGGGTACTGTGCCAATCAGGAATGCTAAGGGCTCAGGAGAAGTTCAAATGCCCTCCATATAGCAGGGAGCTTTATTTACCTACTCATTTACTTAAGCTGTACAGTTAGCTAATAGCTTGCAAAGCACTTTGAAGCTGGAAAGCTCTAGACAGAGAAGCTTTAGAATTAGTCATGTGAAAACTATGATGAAGAAAAGGCTTTCCACCAGGTTCTCTATAAATACAATATCTCCCACTCTAAAAGAGTATTAGCTCACACAAGAATGATAAATGTCTGATATTGAATAAGGAGACAGCAGGGCTCAGAAATTACACCTAAGAAATGATAGGATACCTTGCCTAGAAACTGAGATTTGAAAAATACAAACAAATCCATTTGGGATCCTTTAGACTTGCCTGCAAGCCTTGCAATCACCTTTGTAGGAATTCACAGTCACACTATGATTATACAAGCCCTCTTCTCTTGCAAAATCCAGTAGAAAACACAGTCTTTCACAAGACAAGCTATTAAAAAAAATGAGAACAACAGCTTTATCCTCAACATTGCTACTATTCCCAAATTGAGATACCTTTTCCCAGCTTTATCATCCAGAAAATTCGGTCTTTTCCTTTTCATGTGAGGTTGATGGTTGCTGAGAGCCTCCCACAGCTAACTAATGGGTGCTTGCAGGATACAGCTTCAGATCCATGTTCTCAGCTGAGTGGATAAAAACACAAATAAACCAAACCACAATAAAAAAAAAAGCCTCTGGCAACCCAGAAAAAAAACTTATAGTCATTATATTCATCTGCATAATTCCTTACTGATTTCCTTTATTAAGCAATCATCAAGCACTGATAGGAATTTTTTGCAGGAAATGGGAGTACAATGTGTTCATAAGAAAAACACAACTAGAGCAGGCAGCCAATATGAGCCACTTGACAGTTCAGGAAATTAGGTTATACTATGGTCCCAGCTTGTATGTTTAGCAAGACCCACAAGGGAACTCTTTGGAGACCTGCTGTACTTTCATTTCAAACATGATGGCCACATGAGCTAACTGAGGGCAGTAGCCATGTGTGTGCTGTCCCAGCCATCCTGCTACCCTTCTTCTCTCCCACCAGCTCCTGCACTGCTCAGAGCCTGTGCACCCCAGCCAGGTGTATCCTTTAGATGCTGAGCATGCTGTTCTGGAGGTGAGAAAAAAAAGAGGATTTGGAAGGTCAAAAACACCCTATGAAAACACGAATAGAATTTCAGAGAAAGCTTGAGCATCTCACCGCTGCATGGCAGATCACTTGGGGATTGCATATTGTAAGTACAAGCTGGGGAGCCAGGGTCAAGCACTGAAGATCACAAGCTGTACAAATTCATGGTTTGCTTTTGCCCAAATCATTGCCAAGAAGGCAGAAAGAAGGAGGTGGAGCGATAGCAGTATACAGGCCAGCTGTGTGGGAGATGGGGAGACAACCAGCCTGAAATGAGGGGAGCAGCCATCAATCCTAGAATCCTAGAATGGGCATGTTGGAAGGGACCCTAAAGATCATCTAGTTCCAACCTCCCCACACTGAGCAGGGATGCCAATCACTAGACCAGGTCACCCAGGGCTGCATCCAGCCTGGCCTTGAACACTGCCAGGGATGGAGCATCCACAACCTCTCTGGGCAACCTGTGCCAGTGCCTAACCACTCTCTGGATAAAGATCTTCCTCATAATCTCCAATCTAAATTTCCCCTCCTTCATCTTATAACCATTCCTCTTGTCCTATCACAGTCTGACTGCTTAAAAAGTCTCTCCCCTTCTGTTTTATAATCCCCTTTAGGTACTGGAAAGCTGCTCTAAGATCCCCTTGAAGCCTTCTCTTTTCTAGGCTGAACAATCCCAGCTGTCTCAGCCTGTCTTCCTAGGGGAGGTTCTCCAGTCCTTTAATCATCTTTGTGGCCTCCTCTGGACTCATTCCAACAGCTCCACATCTTTTTAATGCTGAGGAGCCCAGAACTGGATGCAGTACTCCAGGTGGGGCTTCACAAGCACAGAGTAGAGAGGCAGAATCAAGGCTGGTCTTTGTTCAGCTGTATCCCCAGGGGAGTTCCTGCTGATAGGCACAGGGACAGTGAGCTGCTTTGTACAGAAACAACCTTTTCTTCACCTGCAACAGGGTTGAGGCTGGTTTGGGAAGCTGTGAACTGCCACCCATGGGCCTGTGTCCCAACATGCTCTCACCTGCTAAGGTGGCAAGAGAAAGACAGATATAGCAAATACAACACACTCTTCCTTTCTGAGACAGACAGAGAGAGAGGGATAGACCAGTCTAACCAAGGAGCAGCCTTTTGGGTAAGGTACATTGAGAGTTCTGTCACCTTCCATCCCCTGTAACATCTGCTCCATCATTTGCAATGGGCTCATGCAGGAAGTCATGCAAAGGTAAAACACTCAATTCAAACAATAATGCTGCAAAGATTCACCTCCATGTAGGGGTGGAAATCTTCAACTTTCCTTTTTATTAGATGGATGGGATCCTACTTTTTATTGGCACAATAGAAAATAACCACAAAAATTCCACACACAGAGCATCAGACCCCATGACCAGCCTCGACATGCAGAGCGTCAGTAATAAAACACACCCCTACTGGGATTTAGCACTTTGGCTTGTGCTCAGCTGGGGGACTTGGGCAGGACTTTCACTCTTCAGACATTAAAAAAAATATTAACTATAATCAGCTCTGTCATTATTTCAACTCTGCACCTCCTTTTCCCTGTCAGCAAAGGGGAAAGGAATCACGTGCTGATGGGATTGTGGGTTTGCATGAACAAGATGGGGCCAACTCTATGTGTGTGTCTGTGTGTGTATACTGCATCTGCCCTGGAAATCAAATAGCAGCTTTAGAAAGGGCATCCTGGGAAGGGTCTCTAGGTGCCAATGGAGAAATTCAGGGAAATATTCTTTTATTAAAACAATTACAGCAGCTGCTGCTGTACTTCGTTATGCACACATGCAGGCACATCCCCCTTCCTGTCCATTGCACACATCTCCTCTGCAACAGACACTCTTGCACAACCAGATGGCAAAGTAGTTTTCAACTTCAATCTGTGCAGGGGTCACAGCTTATCAACATACCATACATCCCTGGTNAGGATTTGGAAGGTCAAAAACACCCTATGAAAACATGAATAGAATTTCAGAGAAAGCTTCAGAGCTCTGTCAAACAGAGCTGATTGTATTTTTCTGGGGTGCAAAGTTCCAAGCCCTAAGCATCTCACTGCTGCATGGCAGATCACTTGGGGATTGTAGGTATTGTAAGTACAAGCTGGGGAGCCAGGGTCAAGCACTGAAGATCACAAGCTGTACAAATTCATGGTTTGCTTTTGCCCAAATCATTGCCAAGAGGGCAGAAAGAAGGAGGAGGAGCGATAGCAGTGCACAGGCCAGCTGTGTGGGAGATGGGGACACAACCAGCCTGAAATGAGGGGAGCAGCCATCAATCCTAGAATCATAGATTGGGCAGGTTGGAAGGGACCCAAAAGATCATCTAGTTCCAACCTCCCTGCACTGAGCAGGGATGCCAATCACTAGCCCAGGTCACCCAGAGCTGCATCCAGCCTGGCCTTGAACACTGCCAGGGATGGAGCATCCACAACCTCTCTGGGCAACCTGTGCCAGTGCCTAACCACTCTCTGGATAAAGATCTTCCTCATAATCTCCAATCTAAATTTCCCCTCCTTCATCTTATAACCATTCCTCTTGTCCTATCACAGTCTGACTGCTTAAAAAGTCTCTCCCCTTCTGTTTTATAATCCCCTTTAGGTACTGGAAAGCTGCTCTAAGATCCCCTTGAAGCCTTCTCTTTTCTAGGCTGAACAATCCCAGCTGTCTCAGCCTGTCTTCATAGGGGAGGTTCTCCAGTCCTTTAATCATCTTTGTGGCCTCCTCTG
>VWZO01008432.1:0-11115 GCA_013396975.1 Bucco capensis | reverse complement strand
TTTTAGGTGAGACACAGCATGCACAGAGCTGGACCCACCCTTTAGTCCTAAGGTTCATCTGCCAGGGCTTAGCAAGCTTGGACGCTGGCAGTCAAGTCCTTAGGACAGAGGTTTAACTGATGGAAGTTAAATGATGGAAGGCCTTCCAGGGCTAAACGAGCTCCATCTGCCCAGGTTTGGAATCAGAGTTGTCCTTCTCCTAGGATGACTGCCAGAAGGCTAATGAGCTCATCCTACCCATCCAAGGATTCTAGGAACATGGGTATCACTGCCCACACTTTCCCATGGGCAATGAGTTTAATGCTCCCTCTGCTGTGGGCACAGTTATGGCACCAGTGGCCACAGGAGACCACAAGGGATTTTCAGACTGTGCCTGTGTCCACATGCAACTGATACCCAACTAGCCTTGGTAGAAAGAGGTCAATTAGCAGACAAAACCTTCTGACCTTCAAAACAGCCACCATTCTACCAGTGGAGGCTTGCAAAACATTTTTTAACAGCAGCGATTCAACTCTGAGATATGAAGAAGGGTAAGAGCATTTGCAATGGGCTCATAGTGGGATGCATAAAGATCTCCCAGAAACATGACACCTAGAGGGGCAAAGCATTAAAATCTGTGAATGTTTCTGTAGTGGCAGAAAATTGGCTGATGCTGTGAAAGACCTAGCTCAGCAGCTCAGTCCATTGCACAAAATAACAAGGTGATGGCATGTGGGATCCTCCCTCACCAAGTCCACCAGCAAACGCCCCAGCAATCCCAGTGTGCCTTCACTCCTGTCATCATGCTTTGCTGGGTATTAGTGGTGGGCAGCACCCCACCCCAAACAAACACGGGGCATTTTGGCACTTAGCCCTGAAGGCAAGGTCATCAGATGCAATGAGGAATTCTTTGCCTGCCACATCCATAGCGGCATGCAGGGGAACACAATCCTGCCCCAAGTAAAAGCCAAGTTTGATTAGTGTTGATTGCTCCAAGATCCTTTCTGGATAATCTCACAAAGAGAGTGTTACTGGTCACACAGAATGAGTCTAGAGACAAGAACATAAAGGCTTGCAGGGGGTTTGGCCAAGTCTCCCAGAGATATAAAGCAGAGCAGCAGAGCCCATGAGAACATGTGCTCTTTCTGTTTGGAAGTATAGTGCAAAGTGACACTTCTCCCAGTGCCCTACAGCCCATCATGTACAAGTCAGCACAAATGGACACACTAGAACCTTCCGAGTGTCTCTTCCAACTTGGCATTGACTTGGCCCTTGGAACAGAGAAACTTTGGCCTTTTCCAAAATGATCCATCTGACACAATGGGTAGGATGTGCTCATTAGCCTTCTGGCAGTCATCCTAGGAGAAGGACAACTCTGATTCCAAACCCAGGCAGATGGAGCTCGTTTAGCCCTGTGAGGCCTTCCAGCTAAGAGAAGGACACTCTAATAAAACCTCCATCCTAAGGACTTCGCTGTCAGCATCCAAGCTTGCTAAGCCCTGGCAGATGAACCTTAGGACTAAAGAGTGGGTCCAGCTCTGCACATGCTGTGTCTCACCTAAAAATAATCCATTGCTCAGGCTCGAGGGTGCCATCTGCTATCCTCTTTTTATCAGCGCTTGGAAAAGGCGCTGAGGAGGAGCGTGGGTGGAGCCCTCCCTGGAGCTTCATTCACAAAGCCTAGCCATACATACATCTGTCACAAGGCTCAAATACTTGGCTGAGCAAAGCTGGGATCCACCCCAGTTCTCCGTCGGACACCCTTTGTGGGATCTTGAATTAGTCCTGTCTTCTCTGTGTCTCAGTTCTCCATTGAGGACAATTGCCCTTTCTCACCTCAACAGAGAGCTGTGTGTAAATGCATTAACACTGTGGAGACACTCTGGGAACATAGTGATAGCCTCACCCCAGCCCAGCAAGCTCTGGGACACATGAATCTTAGATTCATAGAATGGTTTGAGTTGGAAGGGAGCTTTAAAGGTCATTTAGTCCAATCCCCTGCAGTGAGCAGGGACATCTTTAACTAGATCAGGTTGCTCAGAGTCCTGTCCAACCTAACCTGAAAGTGTTCTAAGGATGGGGCATCTACCACCTCTCTGGACAACCTGTGCCAGGGTCTCACCAATCTCATTGTGAAAAATTTCTTCCTTGTATCCAGTTTAAATCTACCCTTGTGAAGATTTCCCTCTGTACTGCAGCATGGCAATGCTGCCACAGATGTCTCACAGATCTGCTGAGGTCCATAAGGCTCTGGAGGAGTCAGGAGGTCTGAGCCAGGCAAAGCCTTCATGGTGCTTCTGTACCTCCACCAGCCCTAGGAAGTGGGAGTCCCACCTCAGCAAAGAAGTCCATGAAATAACAGCTCAAGTTCAAAGTATATTTCTTTGCCCTGTGTACAAAATGCATCCCAGTATTACATGCTGTCTTTCTTCTCCCTGTGATGGAACCTAACCCTGCTTCAGCCAGCGAACAACAAAGGAAACTACACTAAGAAAACCCTGTCCTAAAGCCTCCCACCATCCCATTTTACCCACCACCATCTGTTTTGCAAATGCAACAAACTAAACAAGTAAACTACTACTAAACTAAGGGCTAAATTCCTTGCATCTCAGGAAGAACATGCATCCCTGTGCCAAAATAAACAATCTCATGATTAGTTTACATCAAAAAAGTGCACTAATAAAGGAACAACAAATTAGTTCAAAGTCTGCCATGGTACACTCAATGGAAACATCCCTTAGAGAAGACAAGAGTAAAATAACCATAGTTGAACCTTCCATGCACACTCAGCCTGGCACCCTTACCTTTAAAACAGCATAGGAAGTATAAATCTAGTCTTCCTGCAGCTGTCCCACAGATTATGTGCCAACCATCTTCTTGCTATCACTGCAGGTTTAGCAGTGGTGTAGTGTAAAAGGTAGGAATGATCATCCAGTTAAAATAGGAAGAAGGGATTACATGGCCCTGTTAGCTGGCTGCAGAGAGGACTGGTTACAGGCTCTTTGAAAGCTGCATCAGGTGCAGGAAGCCATTGCAACACAATGTCTGTGCATCCATTCACAGCAACGTGATGATGCAGTGGTGGAGAAAAAAAGGGGGAAAGAACTGTTTTCTTCAAGCTTCCTTTTTGCTTGGATTCATGTGCAAGCACTGAGTTCTGGGATATAGGTAAGTGTCCAACAACTGAAGCCAAAAGTGACCCTCAGTCAGTGCAGACCACAAGCCTGAGGGTAGAGCCAGGTAGGGGAAAGACAAGTCTCCCATTTCATAGAATCATAGAATCACAGAATGGTTAGGGTTGGAAGGGACCTCTGGAGGTCATCTAGTCCAACCCCCCTGCACAGGGCAGGGACATCCCCAACAGGGGATGTGACACAGGGCTGTGAGCTGGCCTGGTTTTAGCTCTGATAATTCCTGAGCTGAAGGATCATGTCCTTTGGAAAAAGTGCTAGGGCCACAACTGGACTCTCAGGTTTGGTTGGATGCAGGCTGAGAAGCCTAGACTAGAAAGAGCTGCAACCAAAATGAGCTTCATCTCACCCATGCCACTGCCAGGAGGGGTACAAAAGGTGCCTTCCAAGGAGCAGAAGCAAGTTGCTTGGTGGCACTCCCTCCAGGGATCACTATGGCACTTTGAAAAGCAAACAAACCAAACAAGGAAGAAAAAACCCTCCCTATAATCACTTCAAAGCACTTTGATTTGGAGTCAAAATGCAGAGAACAGATTATTCTCACATGCCCTGAGTCTTGCAGAGACCCACACAGGACCCCACGGCAGAGACTTGGGAAACAGTCTGAATCCCAGGGGCCTTGCTAAGTTTCATGCACAATTCTCTCTGGTACCTGTTACAGAAAGGAATCAGGGAAGATGCCACAATAAAGAAGGACAATAGAAAAAAAAATTGGTTTTTTCCTCTTATCACACACTCCTGGAGGTGGCATACCACAGAAAGCAACTGAGTTAGGAAAATTCATTCCAGTGTTTTAGACATATTGATTATCTCACAATCTGGTAAATCAGTAGCTTTAAAAGCTCTTCTGGAAAGGACATAGCTGAAGCAGATAGAGCTCGAGTTCTGATAGCCTACGCTGGCACAAATCATAAACAAGTCCACAGCTAAGAACAGAATTAGAGTGGGTACAATGAGTACACAAAAAATACTCAAAAAGCAGCTTACAGTCTTAATGCATTTGCTGATAGTGGTGGTGGGGGACATTGTTTATTTAATCCAAAGAGGTTTGGGGCATACAGAAATACAGAATTAGGTAAAGCTAAACCTGTATCTCACTGCACTTTGAGGCAGTTTGCCTAGCATTTGCTGTGACTTGGAGCTTCTGAAGGCAAAGTTCAAATGAATATTGTCCAGGTGGCACTATAAAGTCCCCACTTTGCTAATCTTCATGCTGGTGCAGCCAACAAATTGGTAAAATATTTCAGAGAGCAGTCAAGGGAGGGATAGAAGCAGCACACGGTTGCCTTGGAGTTATCCAAGGTTATCTACACATCATGCTGTACGCTTCCTGCTTCTCATAATTAGAGTGTCTAGACAGGAGATGATGCTGGTGAAGCAGCAAGTAAAAAGGTTTTGCAGAGTTTTTCAGAGGAGCCCAGCTAAAGCAGTGATTACAACAGAATGACAGACACAAGACTTACAGAACCCAGCTGAGATTAGAGCCAATTTTGACCTGAGTAAAAGTCCTTTCATAACCCTTTACATCTCTAAAAAGCTGCTGAATCAGAGTGCTGATGGCTCAAACATTCAGGAGGGCTCAAAGCTTTTGAACCAGCCTCAAACTGGAGGTTTCTGCAGAAGTAATTGCAGCTGTGTCTCAGCTTCATCCAGATGCTGGCATTTAGCAGCCTCAACTTGTGTAAACCAGCTAGCTTCACTCCCCTGAAGTCAACAACAATTGACACCAGCTGAGAATCTGGCTCTTGGTGTGGTTTAAATATAGTCTGAAGAAAGAGAATTCACAGAAGGATTGCCCAATTCCTCATGTCCATCTCTGCCTTGGGGCAGGGCTGAATAAGATGAATTTTTTCTTTTTAATTTAGCTCCAGTTATTTTTAACAACAGCATTATGAGCTCACATGTATTACAGCACCTTCCATCTTCCAGGAGCCAGACTGCCTTTTACACTTCACTAGGAATCACAGAGAGAGACAGACACGGCATTTTGCCCAGCACCAGGATGGAGCCACCTCTGGATGCAGCACAACGGATGCTCGGCATGCACAGAAGCCTGGCCACAAACACAACCAATTATCAAAGGGACTAAAGCAGTTCAGCTTCAGCACTACAAGGCTAAGCTCTGGCCATTTGCACAGGGAAGCAATCCAGGCAGCAGCTTCAAATCTTCCCTTGAGCTGGCCAGGTGATGGACTTGATGTTTTTATGGCATGCAGGGTGTCACGATCACACGCTGTGGCCCTGTACACCCAACACGAAGCCAGATTACCACACATGCTGCTGAGGAAAGGCAAACCTGAGTGACCTTTGAGAAAGGAACAGTAGCCAGATCTGCCCTACTGTGACAAATCAGCACTCTGCTGGCACTCCCCCATCTCTTTAGCTCAAATGCTCCTGCAAAGCCAAGGAATATGGGTCTGGAATATGGCAATCTTCCTGTGCAGTATCAGCAGACTGTGATTCTCCAAACTTTAGCCACACTGCAGTGACACACTGATTGCTAACCAAGGCAGGGGGGCAGGAGACACATTTACCTCAGAGGAGCTTCAGAAAGCTCAAGGGTCTGACATCCCTATTTGGGAGCAGGTGGGATAGTTGCCAACTCCTTTACAACATGAGAGAGAAACTATNCCTCTGCTGTGGGCACAGTTATGGCACCAGGGGCCACAGGAGACCACAAGGGATTTTCAGACTGGGCCTAGGGAAGTAGAACAGGGAAAAAAGTAATCTCATGGGCTTAAATCTGTGCAGTTATGCTAGAGGTAGAGTGACATTAAATTTTGTCAGCAGTGGTATAGTCCATTATTTCTAGGCCCAGACAAGGAAACTAGGGTCCACTCAGAAGCTACCATATGGGAACTGCTCCGAAACAGCATCTTCCAGACAGCTCCCCTCAAGCCACCACAGAGCAATGGAAATGCAACAAATAAAAGCTGTGGCCACCACCCAAAAGTTCCATCAAAGACATGAACTTTGGCTTCTTAAAAAAAAAAAAAAAGAAAAAAAAAGAAGAAAAGAAAAGAAAGAAAACACAAACAAAAAGCCCAGATCCATTAATGAAAAATAAAGCACAAGGCAAGAGGTGATGAAAACAAATAAGACTATGGCTGTAAAATGCCTGGTATGTAAGATGTGTTGAAACTTGCTGCTGACAGCAGCTTGAGCAGACATTCACATGCAGCCATTCATAAGATGTACAGTAATTACCTTCTCTGAGAGGGTTTATTATGATGATTTCTTTAAGCAGAGCACAATATCTCTAGCAACAGGACATCATTACAGCAAAGGATATGCCTCTTAACCTCCTTACACCCCTCCAGCCAGCTCAGGGAGAATGCTGGGGGCTGAGGGCTCTGTGGGGACAGTGAAAGTAGTTTACCCTGCACTACTGTACTCATTACCTAAAGCCAAGCATGCTTTTGATGCAAGATTGTGGTGGTGTTGCTCTCACAGGAACTCAACCTCTCTCCCCCTTGGCTTAGGCTGAAAGCACTTCCAACACTGCAGGACTCTGACAGAACTGTAAGCAGCCACCAGGCCACTGCAGGAGTTTGGCATCACCAGCCTGCTCTGGCCTGACACCTCAGTGGTAAATAAATAAGTACCAAAAATAAACAGGCAAGGCAATGACTCAGAATTGGAACGCGTTGGCAGGGCTGTGAGGTGGCAGGACAACTTCTACCTCCAGAGTGAGACTTTGCTGGTCCCAAATACCCCATTAGAGAGCCCCTTTGGAGAGCTACCATACTCTAGAGAAAAATTCAAGGCTCACAGACAAGGACTAGCACCATGCCCAGCATAGGCCATGGTGTCTCCAGGGCATGGATGCCATCTCCTGGTGATTAACTAGCCCACCTGCAGCAGCCAAAATGCTGCAGGTCCTCCCAGCTCAGCTCCCTGGGGCTGGCTGTCCTGCTCCACTTCCACAGCCCTGCTGCAAAGAGGCACAGGAAATCCTGTTGCTACAGCTGTTGGATTAATTCATGTCATGTCCAGAAGCAGAGAAAGATGCAGGCAGTGGCAGAGCCTTAACAGCTGTGTGCTCAGCCAAGGGACTGAGTGTCTCACATCTACTCCTCCATCCAATCCCAGTACTCCTCCATATTTCTCTGGGACAGTGAAGTGACCAATGCAGTTAATGGTGGTCAGGGAGATTTACTTCACTGAGAAGCAGCTTATTGTGGTAAAATCCCATTTGCAAACCAGCAGGTTATGAGCACCACGACTTGCTCCTATTTCGGTCATCAGTCCTATGGGGAAAGGCAAAGGGTTAAGCCCTGGCCCCATGCCTCTCCATCCCAAACCAGATGCAGTGCTGCATCTGACCCTAGCCTCTGTTGTTTCTAGCCCACACACTGATCATCTGAAGACTCAAAATACAAGCTCAACCTTCATTTTCCAAAAGCATCCAGAGTACTCAGTGCCTTGAGCTGTTCATGCCACATATTGAGAGCAGGGAGTCTGAGAGAGCCCTTCTTCAAGATCCAAACAGGTTTACTTCCCATTCCAAGGTACAGGATGTTTTTTGAAGATGACAAACAGGAAAGCTTCTTTCTGTAATACGAAACAACTAAAATAATAATAACCAACATTTTCCTCACTAGTCTGGGAATTGCATTGCAAGTGAGAGGCAGCTTGGTGCAAGTTTGCAAGCTGTGATATCAGTAAGGAGAATTTCCCTTCCATTCACAGAAGGAAATTAATTTTTCATCCACTGGATGGCAGTGTAGGTAGAGCAATCACATTACTCGTAGTAGTATTACTTTCTTTTCAAGCCTCTCAAAAGTGATTGCAGATACAGCAGTTAATTCCTTACTGAGATCTCCCATGACTACAACTGGGGGTGGGAATCTAGGTCTCATTTATAAACAATTTTCAAGGCTTTCTATAAGAAAACAGACTCTGATTAGCCAAGGATCATTCAATAAGTGACTCGGCTTGTCTGACCAAAAGAAATTATTGATTGGAAGCCTAGTGCACTTTAAATAGTTCATGCTTTATAATAAAACCTAAGATTTTAGATAATACAAATAGTAAAAAGACAGCATTTCTACTTCAGCAGAAGGCAACTTCATCCACCAGGCTGGTGGGTGCTGACAGGATACACAAAGTTCACTTCAGAGTTCCAACTACGCACAACTGAATTATTTTAAGCCCGAAATGGCAACAGTTCTGCAGTTCCTCTCGTCAAAGTGTCTTGATGTGCTGGAAAGCCTCTCTACTCTCAGACATGGCAGGACACTACTTATCGGCTCCAGAGATCAAATTTGTGCTTCCTGCATAGCATCAGCTCTAAATAATAAAGCTGCATACTAAAATCCATGTAGATAATATCACTGAAATCCACCGTACCAACACGACGATGGCTCCAGAGTGACAAGCCGTGGCAGACGAGCGGGAAGCCAAGTCACAAGTCACAGGTCCCTTATTGCCACGAGAGGGCAATAGCAAACAAGGGACAGGACACTCCAGGCGAGTAGCTGCTTGTGAGGAACTGGGAGAAGATCGTCGCGTTGTGTTTCCCAGGACAGGAACCCCGCTTCCTCGTGAGCTCCGGCCCCGAGTGGCGCCACGGCTTTCCCGTGAGGCTCCCGCCGCAGCCCCAGCCCCTCCACCGGCTCCCTCGGCCCCGCTGCAGCGGCAGGCAGGTAGAGCCTGCCTCGGCTCCGGCTTGGAGCTCGCCAACGGAAAAGATTCACTGATGTCTTTGGTCTAGAAAACGGCCCCAAGAAGAAGAAGAAGTACTTTTTAACGGCATGTATTTAAGCATCATCAATGAGGTGGTCAGATCCTGCCCTGAACACGATTCTTCCAACATAATACATTGTTTGATTCCAGATGTTGTAGAGAGTGAGAGAGGGCAATGGAAAGCCTTCAGCAGCCTGAAGGGGAGGTTTGGAGGTGTTTTGATCTAAATCTATTAACATTTCTCAGTGGGGGATGTGAGAGATGCTAAAGGATTCCGAGAATCTAACAAACAAAACTGTAACTAGATCCAGAAGCTCAAAGTCAAAGCTGGATAAAATCAAACTGGAAATAATATGAGCATTTAAAACTTAAAAGGTGCAGTAATGCCAGCAGTTAATCACTTGAACAAATCATGTAGGGGAGAGTTTTATTCTCCACCCTTGGAGCTTTTAAAAGATTTGTTGTCTTCCCAAAATATATGCTGTATCTTAATAGTGAATTATTAGCCTTGATGAAGGTACAAGTCTCATCTGAATGAGGCAGAAGCTGAGACTATATTAGCAGAATGGTCTCTTCTTGTAATTACAGTCTGCAAATATCAAGGTTCTCGTTGCAGAGAATTGTCTTTCAACTGTAGGGGTATGATTCCCACCTTTGCAAACTCACTTCACAGGCTATGTCAACACAGCAGTGACATAGCCTGTCAACAGTGACTGTTGCACAGTCATTGCCTCTCTTTTCGAAGAAAAAGGGCATGAGCTTAAAAAAAACCCTATTCTCTACACCAAACTGTCCAGGGCCAACAGACAGGTCATTCTGTACCCTAGCTAGTGTACTGGTTCCTGGGCTGTGGAACAGCTGAGAAGAGACTCGGCAGGAACTAATATATGAGAGTGATGGAGAAGAGGTGTGGGCCAGTTTCGATGTTTTGAGCCTCCAGAGATGTTACTCACACAGAGACTCACACACAGAGAATCATTAANTTGGCCACACTATTTTTGATACAGGCCAAGACGACACGGAGGTCATGTAGCACAAAAAGTAATGTCTGCAGTGCCTACCCTTTTCCTTCCCAGTCATAGGCCACAGGAAGATTTTCAGTGAAGCAACAGGAATTTATAGTGGATACAGCTCCTTGGGAGCTGCATATTGTACACAGACCTGTGACTCAAGCACCCAAAAGCATGGCATCACTGAAATACTCCCAGCCTCTGCCCAGCCCTTGTGTGCTGCAGGACAGACAACAGCAACATAAAAACTCAGCCTTTCCCACAAGAGACACAGAATGGTCTTACTCCAAGCTGTAAATTGTTTCCAACCTAGCCAAATGTTAGTGCTTAACAAGACTGAACAGTTATAAAAGACAGCAGGTGATGACAGCACCTTGGGCTTTGCAAGAACTGGGGGGTATTTCTCAGCAGAAGCAGCATGGGGCAGTGCAGGAATAAGGCAGGTAGAGAGCAGGCAGAGAGCAGAAGCACACAGCACTCAGTGCTCATGCTCCTCTGCAGAGAAAGGACTCACAGACCTTTCTGAGTGTTTTGTGAAGGTTGAAAGGTGCTTGCTAGGAAACAGTGTGGACACAACAAACATGGCACACTACACCTGGCAGGGGATGATGGCCACCTGTGCTGGAATGGGAGAGTTGGCCCAGGTCACTTCACATGCCAGGGCTCTAAAGGGCTGCCTGCCTGCCATTACAAGGGGAGGTCAGTGTGCTGGGCTTATGGTGCAGTTTTCTGAATTGGAATGTAAATTCCAGCAAATTAAAGAGAATTTGCTGTGAAAAGGAGGGTAGTGAGAGTGTTTGGACATTGTACTGTTTTGTAAGACATGATATGCCTTGGCCCAGCCTCCTCTCAGTGACTCATCTGCACCCCTCTCCTTCCTCCCACTAACCCCAGACCCATGTGAGGGCCCAAAGGTGTCACTCCTTCTTTCTTCAGGCTTGAACTCACACATGTTTGCTCACACATAATCTCTCTAATGTCTGCGGCATACCCCTGATAAAGAAACCACATCTGAGGAGGACTCTTGTTTAGCCAAAGTAATTAGCAATTAAAACTCACCTCTTAGGATCAGCCTGCAATGTCTTTCTTTTTCTGGCATGTAACTAGAGCAGTTGTACAAATCAACTGGTTGCACTACTTTCTGGGCAGGTCTTCTCCAAACAGAAAGCCTGGAGTGACAGGGTCAATGGTATATGGGATGCACATTTATGCATCCTTCTATTCACACTGTTTTTCAGCATGATGCT
>VWZO01008429.1:42354-57434 GCA_013396975.1 Bucco capensis | reverse complement strand
AAAAAAGACATATTTGAACTGTGAATGGCTCTATGTTTCTGGGTTTATTTCCAGAATACTTATTTCCACTCTAAACAGATAGAAGAGTGTTACAGATAAGAGTGTGCAGGTTTCAGTGTTTCTGTGTGTGTCTGGATTTGTCACATGGTAAAAAATGGTATTGAGTTCAGTTAAGCTATGTTGATTTATTCCAAGCATGGATTTAGTCATGGAAGGATATTATACCTTTTATACCTTTAGACAACCCTCCTTTCTAAGTGTTTTGGGTTTGGCTGAGATGGAGTCATGTCCCCATAGCAGTTTTCAGAAATGCTGTGCCTCAGGTTGAAGATAACCTGTGATGTTGTGACTGCTGCAAGGCTGCCACAGCACCAAGGGGATGGGGTGGACAAGATCCTGGGAGGGGACACAACTGAGACAGCTGACCCAAACTGACCAAAGGGCTATTCCATACCACATGATGTCAGCCCAGGGATAGAAGGGGGAAGGATGGTGTGCAATTTGGCCTTGGCCTTGGCCCTCAAATGACAACAACTCCCTTGGTCCCTTACTGAGCTGATGTCATATGGTATGGAATAGCCCTTTGGTCAGATTTATATATGCTTGTTATCATTATGTCATAGATACCCAGTTTTACACTTATTTTTATTGGAAACATAAGTGAGATATCATAATTTTCATTTCAAGAAGAGAGTTACCAGCCTGAAAAATTAAAGGAGATATTTAGGTAGATAATACCATTAAAAATGTTTGTTCCTCCATGTTCTTACTTCCTTCTGATTTCCAGACATACCTTGAATTCTTGAAGCAAATAACATAAAATTTAAAGTTGAGTGTTACTTTATCATAAACATATATTTGAGTCTAGACAATTGTAGGAACCTTTTCAAGGGCAGGCATTTCTTCTTTAAAATAAAACTGACAAAGAAAAAATATATAGGTCTTTGCAATTCAGTGTGAGTATAATAGAAGCACCTTAGAGATTATCTTAAGGAAGAGACTGAACTATAAGAAAAGGAAATTTGTTTTTTAAAATACAATGTTGTAGAAGTAAAACTGAGAATATGTAAGCTATTTTGAGGCTATTTGTCCACGTAAATAAGAGTTTATGTAGGAAAAATAAGAAAACATGTTCCTGGAAAAAAAAGAATTCCTAGTCTGCCAGAAATAGAGAAGATAGGTTGAGATGCTAATATTTCCCAATTGTGGCATTTAAAAAGCACATTCCATCTTATGTTGAGCAAGTAAATATATAGAGAGGATGTTCTTTTAATCCAGTGTTGTTGGAAGTACATTTTCCTTTGAACTGTATGTCCTTTTGAAGGGGACACTGTGAACTGGAGTCGTTTATTAATTTTGATATGGTATATTCTCTTCTGAGGAGAACAAGATGAGAAGCAATACTTATGAAGTCGATAACCATAGCTGCCTCCATGTATTACCAGGCATATACTGCACTCCTTTACATTTCTTACAAACTCATCTTTACTCCAGCTCAGCTGAAAATGGGAACAGAATTCTTGCTTTTGAACAAGACATCACACTGTCCCTTACCTTATTACAATGCACTTTAAAGGCATTAGAGAGTCCAAAGTGCTCATACTGGAATATTATGCTATAGCATATCATGGCCTCACCTGTGTTACATGCAGAATCACAGACTACTGTAAGAAGCACAATTATTGCATTATATTATCCCTTATCATTTTCCTAAGGCACAGTGCTAAGAATTAACAGTGTAAGTCACTTCCTTAGTGTACTTACATTTCTAGGAAACAGGATAAATACACATTAGGCTATTGCCTTCTAGTAATGTACATTTGTCTTTACATAGCCACATGAAAATTGTTCAGTGTTCTATTCAATGTATTTGGATTTTTGGAAATGTTAAAATACAACAATCTGTACTCTACAAAAGTTGCCATTGAAATCCAGCTCTTTCTCCTTAGAAAGCAGAAAGGGAAACTGTTTGGGTTAAGATCAGTAGATCTGCCAAATTCTACATTTTTTTTCTGAATGAGGAAGTGTTCTTTATTGTCAAACGTGGCAACAATGAGCTTGAGAGCTCATAGAGAGTATTTCAGTCCAGAAGCATATACTCCACAAATGTTTGACTGCTAAATAATTGCTTAATTCACCGTAACTGGTATCTATCAGGTAACCATTTGAAACAACTGAGATATATATATATATATATATATATCCTGTGTTCTTCTACAAAATAACCTCAGCTCAAAAGTTTTAAGCTGAAATTAGGTGTAGTCATTTTTAGTAAAATTTTACTTCTTTGTGGAATAATGCCTTCTTTGGAACAAAACAGCAAATTTCAGGGAGCAGTGTTACATTTCACTGGCACTTCTTCATGGCACGCTGTGACCTGCAGTGTTGTCTCAAGTGCTAAGAATATCTCAGTCATGCCTGAAAAGGGAAAAAAAAACCCAAAAGTGATTTTGTTTTTTAACTTCAGTTCACAAACTTGTGTCTAGATGTTTAATTTCTGGATTGAATGTGTTTGCCTCTTGGGAAGCTGAAGTTTTAGACTTTACTTTTTCAAGTGGTAAGATCAACACCTCAGGGCTAACATTAAGCATGAAGTTAGTCATAGCCATAGATACTTAATAAATTAACTCTACTTTGGACTTGGTGCATTCATAATAATGTTTTAGGACTCTGTTGATACTTCCAAAACAAACATTTCATAAAGGGCAAGAAACCTGCTTGCATTGCATTGAAAAAAAAACCACTAGGTAGCTTCTTTTAATGTGTGTTTTATAACTTAATAACATTTGGCCCCACAAAAACCATATATGGCTTTCTAGCAGAATCTGCTGCAGTGTTTTCTGAGTCTATACTTAGAGATGTCCATGGTGTTCAGAAAATTTACAACTTCCAACAGCTTTTTCGATGAAATGTGAGTTTTTCAGTCTCCTTGAAGGCCTGTCTAAATTTCCTTGTTGCTGTGGCTTAAGCTAATCATGTCTCTGAGCTGGCTTGTCAGTATTTCTGTAGTTCAGAGTAATCTGCAGTGTCGTCACAGCTATTCACGAGATGTATTTGTGTGACTTCATGTCACACAAAAATGCAGAGCTTCAGGGTGAAAAAAGACTTCCAGTGCTGTTACAAATAGTCCTGATTTCTCTGAAAAAGAGGATGCAGTAAACTAAATATGGTACATAGGAAAAGGAACAACTAGGGGGGAAGAAGACAAAAAGAACACCTAATATTTCACGTTATCAATTATGCAATAAAGTATGATTCAATATTAAATTCCTCAGGCAACATATAGACTGAGGACATATAGTCCTCATATATATACATATAGACATATAGTTTTATTTTTTACAAAACTTTGAAATAGATAGAAAACTTCCTAAACTCATTAATACAGTCTGCTTTCTTCTCTATCTTTAAATCCCTCTCCCATGTCTGGTAAGCTGTGGTGGCTGATGTTCCTTTTCTAAAGCTGATGAAGCCAAAATTCCATTTTAAATGCAACAGTTTTGTCATCTGCTCTGCCTCTCAGTTGACAGGACCGTAAAAAAGTGATTTCATCTTGTTTATAAATAACTAGGAGTTCCTAATGGTCCCAGGAATAATTATGGTTATTGAGATGTTACGACTGTAAGCATGGAGATTTTACCTTCCATATGGCTTCGTTCCCTCAGGACTGTTAAAAAGATGAAGCCTAGCCACTAAACTATTTTTCTGAGTTCAGCTAAGAATGGGAAACTTAAAATAACAGCAAGAGTTGTGAAAAAAATGTGCTCTATCTGGATGATTTTTCCTTTTGTCCTTCCCCATTCCTTTCTGCTGTTAGTACCCCTCTGATATCAGAGACTGATACTAGACAAGTCTTCTGCCAGTAAAACACTCTTGTCCCTCCTGCTGGGGAGCTGCCACTTAATCATGTATACACCATTTGGGTCCAGCATAACCAGAATATCTGAAAGGTTTTATTTAAAAATGTCCATTTTGTATGCTGTATGATAAATCTCATGTTTCTGTAACTTCTGTGGTGGTAACTAGCCTTAGTGAGACTGTTTAGATGGATATCTAAACATCTGTTTCAAGTGTTTATATAAAATGGCATGTTTTCAATCTTTAATACCTTAGATTTGTTGTTATTTTTATCATTATTACAGTAATTATTATCTACAGGTTATAACAATGTATTTTCTGTGTCTTCTTCCTTTAAAAAATAGGTTTTCCCAAAACATTTTTAAGATTGTAGCATCACTTTCACTAATGAGGCCTTACTGCTTTTTTTTTTCACTACTATTTTTTTGAGATCAATACTCAAAAAATGCATGAATCCTCAATTCTCAGGAAGGTACTTAATTATGTAGGAAAGGAATTCTGTAAACGGAATTACATTTATTTTTTAGTAACTTTCTGCCTTTGTCTATAATGTAAGTAGACTTTCGTGGATTATGTGATACTTCCTCCAAATACTTCCAAAAAATGCACAAAGACAAACACTCCTCATGAGGACTTAAAAAATTTAGGTATTTGTTTTTTACTCTTTGCAAAACTTGTGTGCCACGTTAGAATCTTGCATCTGTGTAAGACAAGAGTTAAATTCTCCTCCATGAACAGAAGGAAAACACTTCAAGAGACACAAATTTGCAATGTCGAAATTTCAAGTTGTTCCATTGAGAATATAAAAGGGAAATACCTGGCACATCCTAAATTTGCAAGTATTCCAGAGGATGCAAAACGGTGCCATCTCCACTGCACTCCTCTGGCAGTGTGGCTGCTGGGGAAGGACTCCTTATGGTGCCATTCTGGCAGATTTTGTCCTGAAAAGGTTGTAATAATAAATAAATTATTTTAAATCAGCTCATAAACTGGTGAAATGATAACGGTAGTGCAACGATGAGAACTTTGCTATAGCATTGACATTTGGTGTAGTTCCAGTTTATAAACACACTTGAATTTGAAAAAAGCTATCTCCATCCTTTACTCTGGCAATAGATTATTTTTATTTGTTTCCTGGTCAGAAGAGTGGGATTGTCTGTGTCTTATCTTTCCTCTTCTGTTACAGGGGCCCTGGGGGTGGTAGACCTTGGCCAAACCCAACCAATGCCAATTCTGTAAGTAAATATTCTAAATAAATTGGACATCATCTTTGATTTAGAGAAGTATTTCTCATCAATACACCAGGAGAAAAATCCAATTCGCTCAACAAATAGAGTACTGCCTGCTTTATATTTTTCCCCATAACCTTAATGTAGAGCAGGTACAGTGAGGAGCACATGTGAACAGAGAACTCATTGACCTGCAAATATCTAACTTGGTTCATAATCGTGCAACAGCTCTACATCTGCACATCAGTTACAGCACTTACATAACACAAAGGTTATCCTGGGGTATATTTAAAATATAGTTTAGCTTCCTTTACTGTAGGTAAGATGAGTTAGGTCAAAACTATCTGGCCAGCAGGCTCTAGAGAAATCATTGTTGTTAAGATACAGCTTTTTGTGTGCACACGTATTTTACAAACCAGAAGCACATTTGCTGCTCTTAACTAGGGAATATGGAATCAGAGCCATTGCTTGCAAGACATCAGCCTTTTTTATATGCTCTTTGAAAAAAAAAAAACCAGTGCACTCTATTGAATTTCATTGCAACAACTACAAAATGAGATAGTCTAATAGCAGCTTGAAGGAATAGGAGGTGAGTGAGGCATCCCACATGAACAACAGTGTCTGGTATTTCTTCAGAAAACACAAAGGTAAAGTTTTCATTCAGTGCTCATGTATCATTAGTATAAAAATGTGTCCCTTTTTAACACTTGCAGATGGATAGGGTGGGTCTGGCTTAAAGGAGTAGCCTGGGTCTTACTGTTGGTCTCAGTTTTTGTTTTATCATTCTACTAAAGACAATGGGAAAAAAAGGAGCTGAAACTCTCCCTCCCTTTTGTTTTGCATATACTTGACTAAAAGGGATGTTAAGATAGTTTTCAATTGATAATTGAAGTATTTTCATTCTATGACATTCATTGAGGTCTCTGGTAACAGGTGGATTTGTAACAATGAGTTGAATAGCAAGTTGCATAAAATCATGTAGGATGCTTATGCTGCAAAATATTTTCATCTATTTTCAGTACAGTTGCTTAATTCTTACCCCATCCTCCTATAGCAGCGTTGGTCTGTGCTTTTTTAAAGAGAATAATTGCAAAGGTTATCCTAAAGAAGAAGCCGAGGTAATTCACAGGAAGCTGGATTTCTCCAGATATCCTCTGTAATAAATACCAGCATTTAATTTGAAATTAAAATAGGACACCATTCTTTTTTTTTAAAAAAGTGTAATGCAAAAAAATAAAATTAGTATCTTTCAGGGTGAAAGATACAGAAGAGCTGCTTTTCCTTTTATGGCCAAGATTTTAGTCAAGATTAAGTTTATATAAGATCATTCAAATTGGGTCTAGGCTTGGGGTGACTCTGAAGTCCCTATTGACTTAAATGCTACTCAAGTTTATAAAAGATATTATCTTATTCATCTTAAAATAATGATCTTAATAATCTTATAGCTTAACCTTTTACTAAAGGCTACAGATCTTTACAGAGCTTATTGTGGCTCCTGCAATAAGGATAAGGATAAGAGTAAGGAGAAGGAGAAGGAGAATCAGAATCATGAATAATAAGAGTAAGCATAAGCATAAGAATAAAATAATAGGAATAAAAGAATAACAATACTCTTGTAGATACAAAAGTTGGTTTTGTGCTCGACCTTGCAACTTGGTATCTTAAAAATGTGATGCTGCCTGTTAAAAATGTGTCTCACTATGAAACAGTGGAGAGTGGATATCAGATTTTAGCCTGCAGACATTTAAATGTGTGAATTATGTTACTCATACTAATTTTATTAGAGTAGCTAGCAGGATATGATGATCTTAAATAGAAATATTTTAATTTGAAGTATTGATTATTAAATTTTATTTGTGTCTGTATTGTTAGTTTTAGACTTGAGTGTACTTAAAAATTATTGACAAGGTGTTTGTTTAAACAGTAATTGCACTTTTCCATAATCTTTACATCTTTAAACAAAAAATAAAACAAATCATGTACATAGATCAGTACATAAATGTATCTATGGACTCCATCTCACTGCACAAGAAATTACTGTTTTATTTCTGTTGATATTGCAGATACCTTATTCTTCAGCATCTCCTGGGAATTATGTAGTAAGTACACTTGTGCGTGTTTGTTTATTAGACTAGATGCTCCATTTTATTTGGGAAAATAAATAGCTGTCCAGATGTTAGGAACCGTTGTGTATTGGTTGAGAACTGAATATCTGATCTGCACTTAGGGTTTTTTTCTGCCATCTCTGGTGCATATGTTAATGTTGATTACTAGAATACTTATGAGTCTGGTCAAAATCACCCTGAGTGCTATTCTGTTTCAGCAAACATTTATATAACCAATACAATATATTGTCTTTAAGGACAAAAGAAGCCTTTCTTTTGACTTCAAAAGAAGTCATCTTTCATGGTGACACAATATTGTGTATGAATTTCAGAAAAAGAAGAATTTAACACTTAGAACAAGCTTTTATCTCCCCAGAAGAAATACACAAATGGGTCCTTCTAGCTAACCCTTTAAGGGAAATTTTTATTCTTATAGTTAATTTTTCCTCTTACAATTACCTGCTGAAGACATGAAAATTCTTTTTTTTTTCTCTGTGCTCTGTTATGTCTTCATTTTACAGACAATTTGTTATGGATTATTTGATACCTTTGGGTTTTTTCTTAGCCTATACTTGGAAATGAAATAATTAAAACTTCTTTTGCATGAAACAAAGTGTTCACCCTCTGCCTGGAATTTAACAAATACCATTGACCTATCAACAAAATGGTTTTTGTTGGAGTATATGCTGCTGGGTTTTGTCTTTACCCCAAGAGATTAACTTTGTTTATCCTTTTAGGCTCTGTTGTTGTTGTTGCTGTTGTACTTGGATTATTTGTACTTCTGATGTACTCTTCTAGGGGATATTGTTTCATCTCTTTTTATCCCGTGCTTAGCACCAGTGTCACAGGGTAATGAGGGAGAATTTTATCTATATCTGTGTATGCTGGATGCCAAATTTCTGTTGTTCCCCAGGTTTCAGTAGACCTCTCGTGATATTTCACGTTTTATCCCCTGAAGATTAGAAAACTGCAGGGCCTTGGCTTTAACCAGCATAAAACCTGAAGCTATTTCAGAGTGTGGAAATAGCAGATCCTTCACCATGAGAACAATAATACCAGTGTTTTTTCACCTATCTGTGCTGCTTACAGGTTTCTCTTACTTTCAGTCTAATAAGAGAGATGATCTTGCAGAGTGAAACGTGAAGGATGAGTTCAAGGATGAGCTTGTTTTGTTTGTACAAAAGTAATTTATTTTCTCCATTACTTAGACAATTAGCTGTGAAGAAGGTTATAGTCCTCTTAAATGTCCATAAGAGCAGTACTCAAGTTGCCACGATCTCCTAAACCAGTTCTTTCGATGCAGAACTTCATACATTTATCTGTTGGGAGGATGTTTGTTGGTTTTGCCCTAGACATTAGTGTTCAGTTATTGTAGCAGATTTTGAGGTGGGGTTTTTTTTTAATGTTTGACTTAGTACTCTATTTTTTTCTTTTTTAGAAGGATGAAGCCCTGAGAAACTAGAGAAAGAGATACTGTAGAAAATTATTTTTAAAATGCAAAGCTAAATAAAGTGCATGTTACAGTTCTGGACACTGTTGGTATACTCAGGTCAAGGCAAAAGTCAAGCTTCATAAATGACTTGAACATAATGGGCCATCACTACCTTTCACTGTGTAGATAGAGGAGGAGTAAGAGTGAAGAGGTGATTTTTAGCTCCTTCAGTGGCAGTAATGAGACTGGTGCTGGAATGTTGCATCTGGCAACATTGAAAGGAAATCAAAAGACATGCAAAGATGCAAGAATGAGACACACAATAGATTGAAGGATTGGAGAAAAGGCCTGAGCTTTTGATCAGATGTGCACTGTGAACTCCAGCTGCGCTAATGGGAGAGATTGCAGCCTGATTTCCTTGTCCCCACTCTTGTGCTGAAGCCTACCACTCCTTCAGGTGTGCCACTGGAGTTTCTAGAATGAGTTGCCCCTCTTTCTACAAAACAACTGAAGAACCAGATCCTTGCTGAAGCACTTCAGTTGACCCAAAATAGATGGAGGCACAGTCACAGAGCGAGCTCCAAGCAGAGTTGAGGCTGCCTCTAGCAAAGGATGCTGGTGGAGCAGCTGAGGTGGGCCAAGGTTTGAACTCTTCTTCTGCCAGTTGCTTGCCTAGTGCCTGTCTTGTCTGATGCAGAGAGAGTAGTCTTGCTTCAGAAAGGCTCACCACATTTTGGAAAAGGAGCACATGGTCACCAACCACACGAAGAGTTAAATAACCAAAATCTAGGGGGTCAGCAGCTTCCATGAGAGCAAGCTTTTGGGAACAGAGTTTGATCTGGAGAGCTCTTAAAGCAGCTTTTTACCAAAGGATATGTGATCTGGAACTTCATGTGTTAAGAGATTAATCTGGTTAGCTTATCAGACAGTTTTTGGGAAATACATTACATATTAATATATTCTCAAAGTAGTTAGTACCGAGAGGCTTTCTGAGAGAAGGAAGTATACAAACAATGAGAGTAGATGCAAGTTTAAAACTAGATGTGAAAGTAAGTAGTGAAGATAAGTAACTTTTCTAGTAACTTCATCTCTTTATGTGATGCTGAAAAGTGTGTGTAAACTGAAAGAAACCAGAGAACTGAGTGCACAGATCCATGGATAAAAAGTCATAGCCTGTATTGCCTAAAGGGTCATATATGTGATCGAAAGGTCCCTTAGCATTTGGAGTCCATAGCTCTGCAGGAATAATGGGGAAAATTCTCATTTCTGAGGGCTGAATAGACCTTTCAAGCAGTTTGGGCAATCTTGATCCTAGCACTTCCATTTCTGATTCAGTTGTAATTTGTGAGGGAAAAAAAAAAACCACTATGTGGCTGTTGACAGTGTGAAATGAAGTTGTGATTATGCCTTGATTTTTATAAGCTGATCTGTGGGTTTCATGGTGGAGCAAGTCTTTGTTCTAGCAGGCTTTATGAAGATACTTGGTGACCTTGCTCAGGTCACAGGCAAGGGGAAGGTAAAGATTTAATAGGTGGAGTTACATGCATGAGCATAGAGGTGTATGTATGTTGACTGACTGCAGGGATGGGCTGCTCCTTACTGACTATTATTGACAGCCATTTTTATCAAAGTAGAAGTTGTTTTTTTCATGTTAGTTAAAAATATTAGTGGATTAGCAGAGAAAGAAAGAATGTAGATACGTTTTAGTTCTTACTAAACAATTAGGATGTTTAGAATAAAATTCTTGGAGAAATTCTTAAAGACCCTTAAAAAGCTTGTTGAAGAACCAGAGCAGTTTTATGTGAAGTTTGTAGTCACAAACAGATTTGTAACACAAAAATACCAGAAAATAAGACAATAAATACAAAAATAGATGTTCCATGATGGGGTATTTTTTGTGGGTTTTTTTTTTTTTCCTTAATCTTTGGTTTAGCAGTCTAGGCAAGTGATATGACTGTGCATTATTCTGACTTTTAAAGTCCCTTTGTCATTAATTTGAGAAGAAGTTCTGTTTTAAAACATTGTAGGATTCCATACAGATGGAATTAAGGTGCCTGTGGCAGCAAGATACCAAGTCAGCCTGAAAAAAGAAAGCTTCCTTTAGGTGATGAGGCTCTTGTGTCCCCATAGGACACTCCTTTGCTTTCTGCTTAGCAGACATTGGTAACCATTCGTTGTGAACAGAATGCAGCAAAACAGAAATGCCAGCTGAAAAAAAAACCCAGTGGTAATAAAAGTAAGTTGAGGGAATTAAATGTAATTGTCTTAGGCCTTGCTCCAAGTATTTCTCATCTGACTCACAGCACGACACAGAGGGAGTGACTAATGGATATTCTTGGGTCCTTATACCTAGGTACATCAGATATCTCTGCCAGAGCTTGCTGACGAATTGCCTTGTCTTAGTCGGCAAGGAGTTGTTTCGCTAGCTGATCAGAAAATGTGCACATTTTCACTAGAGTTAAGTCATGGTATTCATGATGTATTTTTATGTGTGATGTGTTCCCTTTTATATTTCAGTATTGTTTTTCTTCCCTGCTAATGGACATTTTCTACTCTCCCTAGGGTCCACCGGGAGGTGGAGGGCCACCAGGAACACCTATCATGCCTAGTCCTGCAGGTACTGAGATGACTTGCATATAGGAAAAGACAAAATTATAAGGGATTTTAGGAAGTACGCAAAGTTCGATTTTCATAAGGGATCAGATAATGATAACTTATTGGTTTTATCCTTTCTATATCAGTGCTTTCATTCTCTTTCTCTCCCTGCTGTATTGCAGAAATACTTTGGATACATTGTATCCCTGCAGTTCAGACTGATTAATTTCTCTGGATTTTCAGCCCATCTTTTCTTGCACCATTTCAGTCAGAAACGAAAGAAGACTCAGTCTTTATTTGCTTTTGCTAATGTTCTTCAGGACAATTTCACCAGTTTGGAAATCAAGACATTTCTGGATCTGATGGAACTTCTCTGTAGTATCCTATGGGAGAGATATGGCCAACATGTGGTTCTTGAGCAATGTGCTGCATCCCACAGCTATGTCTTCTGACTGACAGATGGGTCATGCTGGACAGGTTACTCTCCTCTCTCTTGCAATGAAGGAGTAAGGCCCCAGAGGAGTTGTTGTCACATCCTACCAGTAATCTGTTCCCAGAACTTCAAGTTGTCAATCATTTCCCCATGTAAAGTGATCTGTGTCTTGCAACTCAGACCACATGGAGATTTTGGCCATTGTCCTGGGTCACAGAAGAGGACCACCACATTCCTGCTAAGATTGGAAGAAACAATAAGGAGGATGGGAGGATTCAAGGTGGCTAGCTAGCTTTCTGGGCTTAAAGAATGTCAACTAAATGTGTTTCCCCACAAAGATTCTGATATGAAGATGGAACTGCAAGATGTGATGAATGTGGAACTGGAGGGTGTGGAGGATGCTGGACATAAACAGACAGCTTGCTATAATGAAACTACTTGCATCTTCCTCTTGTGTAACACGACACTCAGTAGCTACTCCTTATGGCCAGTGTCTGTCTTTGTAACTCACTTTCCCAGCCAAGAGGGACCCGTGCAACTCAGTGATATTACAGCATCCTCAGTCCTTACATCCTACATGTTCTTGCTGTCCTTCACAGCACAAGAGGAGAGGGAAGTTAGAAACTGGCCATGAAAACTGCTGGCACCAATGTGTCTTCCATTAAATGCAATTCCATGATTTTTTTTAAAAATGCAGCCTAAGATGAAGTGTAGGACTTCCTTCCTCCTGTAATTAGTAAAAAGATAATCAGTGCAAGATGGCATTTAAAAGTCAAAGTCTCTTTTAACACAAGACTAACTTACAGACAGCCTGCACTGTAAAAATAATCTGCACTGCAGTTGTGGCACATGTGTGCAGCTCACATAAAACTTCTGCTGACAGTTGTCTCATTTTCAGTTAGAAACTCAAAGACATTTTGAGGCTTTGATTTCCAGAGTATGACAACACTTAGAAATTGACCATCTAAGCATTTGGCAAAGGTATTTCCTTGCCTCTGACATAAACCAACTCTGAGGGTTCCAACCAGCCCATGTGCATTTTCAGATGAGCACCAGGGATGTGTGCTGAAAAAGAATCTGATGGCTGAAGAACTTTTCACCTACCTCACTGAATGTTAAAAACAACCTAATTTTACTTGGCTAATTTTACTTTATAACATCAGGCTAAATGCTCTTTTGTCCTCCATCTTCCTCAAACAGTGTATTTGGATGGTCTAGTGGTACATAGTGCTCTGTACATAATGGAATTATTTACTCACCAAGGTGAATTAATGCTTAGAAAGCTGTCTCCGAATGATTAAGGAAGAGACAAAAATCTTTACCTTCCCAGCATACCTTCAAATACATTTTTGTGGGAGGTGATGCTGCATTCCAAGTTCCAACACATTTCAATGGTCTTGGCTTTCTTCCTTTCACGACTTCTGACTCAAAATTTCCCCATCACCTTGTCTTGGAAAAGGAAATACAGCTCAGCGGTGGTTTTTTGTGTGTGGTGTTAATCTCAGAACCCTGGTTTAGAGAGGTAGAATGGTCTTTTGGAGGATCTAGGTACAGAGAACTAAGTTAATCTTTTTTCTTTTTGCAGATACTATAGAGTTACTGATCTTACAGAGTTGCATCTGTTTTTATACATCATGCTGTTCCCTTAGGAATGTATTTAGACTTTCCTTAGGTCATTCTCCTCACAGTAATTTTATGACCTCTTCCTTATATGACCTATATCTTGTCAAGTTCCCTTGGGAAAGGTTTTTGCCTGATTTATCTACTATCTGCTGCATTTTTCCCTTCTCTTCCATACAAACATTAGTGAAAGGTGTTAAGACTATGTGTGTTAACCATAGGGATAAAGTGGAGATCAGAATGAACAATTTATATCTACTAATGATTCTTAGACATTGGTTTCTTAAATTCAACCAGAAGAGTTACTTTGGTTGGCTCCTGCATTTCAGTTCTGGAGGTGCTCCATCCAAAGGTTCCTGTGCATTGATGAGAGGAAAAGAGCTGAGATGTAATACAGCTGTGTCAACAGTTAGCAAGGCCAAGTAAAACACTTGGCAGAGCTAAATCACCACACTGTGCCAGGGTGGTTTTGCTGGTTTTGGACTGAAGCATTGCATCACACTGTACCATGAAGATACATCAGCTAAAAGTGCCCTTAGAGTGAGGATCTTTGCACAGTGTTCCACTGAATAGTTAGATATATTGAAAATCAAATTGATTGGCATGGATGAAAACAGAAAAAATTTCAGGTGGTGTGCCAACTTGCAGCCTGTATAACGAGAAACTATCATTTATTACAGATGGAAAACAACTTACAGGAACTATTGATAAGAAACTCCTGTTGTACAGCGAATATTGAAATTGAATGAAGTAATTTGGAACTCTGGGGAAAAAGCGTTTATAGAATTAAATAGTTACAGATACTTGGTGATTTAGAAACCTTTTAACAGTCATGTATAAAACTAGAATCTGGAAGTAGTCACTTAGGGATCAGTGCAATTATTTCATTTCATAGCTCTGTTGTGTGGTAGCAATGGATAGAAAGGGAATGAAATCTTCCATTATATTGCTACTGTGTATCAGTGATTCGGGCACAGAAATAATATTAACAAAATAACAGGAAATGTATTAGGTGAGTGGTTTTATTGAAAGGTATATATTAGCACTTAAAATAATCTCTTATTACAGATTCAACCAACTCTGGAGACAACATGTACACTTTAATGAACGCAGTACCACCTGGACCCAACAGACCCAATGTAAATATGAATCTAGTTCTATACTTCTTTGAATTACACAGCCCTTTTTAGATCCAAAGACTACATCTCCACCTCATAGCATTGACACAAAGTTTTCCATTGTTATGGGTGACGCTTCAGTTGCTTCCCCCTCATCTTGCACTTTTTAACGTTTCCCAAATCAGTCATGACAATATGTGCAAAATAATGATAGACACTTATTCTTCTACATGGAAAGTACCTTAGAAGCTTCTCCATGTGGATATTGGAGATGAGTTGGTTTGCCACTCTGCAGTGCAATAGGACATCATCCTGGGGACTGCCACTAAGCATTAGTTTCTGCAGGATTCAAACCCCTGTAAAAAAAATATTCTGCCCTTGAAAAGGGAGGAGAAAATGACTAAAAGTGACTCAGTAATATGTTGCCCTGATGTTCATTAAAAAAAGATAAAATTAATGCCTCCGAGAAGAAAGAAAATTCCCTATTTATCTAAATAAGATGTTAAGAATGAAACCTATTGATAACATTTAAGTATTTGTCTTAATGAACTAGCTAACTTGTGAATATTTCAGTCTAAATTTAAGCAGTTCTAGAGCTGGATTCTTAGGCACGGCTTGTTTCTTCTCTGATCTTTCTCTTCTGTGATTACAACCATATTTCATTTAATCACAATCTGTATTTTGAGCCTT
>VWZO01008429.1:0-37948 GCA_013396975.1 Bucco capensis | reverse complement strand
CCCCTATGAGGATAGGCTGAGACAGTTGGGGTTGTTCAGCCTGGAGAAGAGAAGGCTTCCAGGGGATCTTAGAGCAGTTTTCCAGTCCCTACAGGGGAATGATAAGATAGAAGGGGAGAAGCTTTTTAGGTGGTTACACTTTTTATGGTTATAAGCTGAAGGAGGGGAAATTGAGATTGGAGATTAGAAGGAAGTTCTTTCCCCGGAGAGTGGTTAGGCACTGGCCCAGGTTGCCCAGAGAGGTTGTGGCTGCTCCATCCCTGGCAGTGTTCAAGGCCAGGCTGGATGTGGCCCTGGGTGACCTGGGCTAGTGATTGGCATCCCTGCTCAGTGTGGGGAGGTTGGAACTAGATGATCTTTAGGGTCCCTTCCAACCTGGCCACTCTGTGATTCTGTGATATACTCCAATTTAATTGTGTTACCTGTACCTACCATGTTTGAGAAGACAGGGAGAATGGGCATGTAGTTTCTTGAGTTGTGCTGGGCTGCCTCATCATTGAAAGGATTCCATCCAAATAACTGAGATTAGAATTTTGTCCTTTCTTTTCTCACTTCTTGTGCCAGGTGTGTACACAAAGGACAAATATTAGTCAATACTGAGTGTAAACTTTTACTAAGAGAGACATTGGGAAGTGAGATGATGCATGGATGGTTGTGTTTTAATATATTGCTGTTACACTATGTGCTTATGAAAAAAACCTCATAGATTAACTCCAGCTCAAAACTAACTGAATAATTGTCTATTTTCATTCAAGGCTCAGGAGACATGGACAGTATTTCCAAAGTAAGTCTCTAATTATATATTTGGGATTTTTAGAATGTTCCACTCTAAACATACTTTCTTTCTCTGTTATGAAACTTTTTGTTATGTGTCTACATTTTCTGCTTGTCAAGTCTTTGGAGGCTATGCAGACAAAATTAGTATTAAATGAGAGTTTTTAAATCAATAGGGAGTATAAGTAGACTTATCCCCCACTGCATAGTAGCATGTATTAATGAATGTGATTAATTATATCCAGTTCATAATCTCATTGATCATGTTATAATCTCTCATAATGTTAAGACAAATGAATATAGTTCTAATAATCAGTTCTAGTTAAATATGAATTTGGGAAGATGTCATTAAGATGTTAGGTTTATGCGCTGCCTGATTGCTTTTTTCACCTCTGCAAGGTGATGTTAATATCTTAATAATTAATATAATTTCCTAAAATTATTAGGTAGATTAAGGAATAGTTTCAGAAAAAGCACTATTTTGATATCACAACTATTAAATAGTTGGAAATGAACCTGAGTTTAACCTACAGGGGTTTTGCACCTATGAAAATAATACTGTGCTTGAATATGTCACTTCTTCTAGGTGATGATCATTAATTTAGGCATTAATGAGCTTATTTGATATTGATAAAGTAACATAAATCTGTCTCCTGGAAAACACTCTGTTTAGTGCATCATCATCTTCCGATGTAACTGGCTCAAACTAATGAATACATCACAACAATCTCTCTGCACTTCCATACTTCTATAAATACTTACTGATTAAGAGAAGATGTCACTCAAAACTTTGTAAGTCATTCATTTGTTGTAACATTCTCAACAGTCTTACAAGAAAGGAGTATGGCTTTGTGTGGAGTCTATCAGCTGCTGGTGGGTTTGGTTGCCCCAGGACTGAGCACCACAGTGCTGCTGCTAGATCTCTCTGCCTGTGCAGACTTTGCCCTTTCAGGTCTGTCTAAGGCTGGTCTGCACGTGCTGTATTCACACTGGGGACCTTGCTGTAGCTCTGTTTCAGGAGCTATAATGAGGTGCCAATGAGTTGGGAACAAAACACGGACCTGAATTCCTGTGGGTTAACAGAGAAGTACATAGCGTGAATTTGTTGAGCGTACACTTCCAAGTATTCAAAAGGCAGGAATCATTCTTTTAATGATACATATTTGTATATCCAAAGAGGAGGAGAACCCTGCACAGTCAGTTCTTCTGGTGCTGTCATATGGTAGAGAGGGGTATAGCCTGTAAAGTGTCTTTAGTGCCTTGTCTTTCCTGGAGAGAAGGACCTCAGCTATTGCTGCTCCTGTGAGGGAGCAACATCTATAGCAGTCCTGTATTTTTTGTACATTTTTAAGATCTATAACATTTTCAGGCTCTGCATAGAGTAAATTGATGGATTGAAATGACCATGTTGCCTTAGTTGTGCTGTGCTTGGATGTACAGTGATGGATTCAATAAAAGCCTCTAATGAGATAGTAAGCATACACCGCTTTTAAAATCAATGCCTATATTTTTGTTCAGTATTTTTATTGCAAGCTACAGCATTTTTTAAGGAAAAGAACCCCAAACATTTCCATTAACTTGCCTAAGGATGATTTTTAAAAGCCTGTATTCAGCTCAGTGGTATTAACTATCAGCATATTTGCTAATACAGCTATCAAGAGCTCTGAAAGCTTTGATCCAGAAATTCACCCAGAAGTCTTATGAGTTAATAAATAACTCATTGGATGTGTATCTTTTTCAAATATCTAGAAGAAAATCTTGTTCAAATATCTAAAAGAAAAATGCTGCTAACTTTGGAAGTAACTCTTTCTGAGTAGCACTGCTCTATAGGAAGCCTTCATTGATAGTAGTAAAAGTGTGTGGGGTAGCATTGGTGGTCTCAGGTAGGCAGTGCTACATAATGCTTTTGAAACTTGAATGGAGAAGTTCTGCTTGCAAGGAATAGTACATTTCTGGGGTTGATGCCTGCAAAATTATGATGTGTCTGCCTCCCAGTTTTATACCTAGTTACCAGAATTGTTCTTGCTGAGGCAGCAGTCTCCCAGCATACATCACCAGCTAGCCTGGCAGTTGGCTTGTTCACAAGTAGTGATGGAAATTGCTCACTGAAGTTAACACAAGTTGGGGATTGTGATGCTCAAATCCAGGCACAGAACTTCAGTGGAGTCAAATGGAGAAGCAGATTATCCGTTCCCAGGAGATGCAGAAAATTAAGTCTTTGTACAGTCAGTACAGCTCACAGAATTTAGAGCTACATTTTCTAGGGAAGATTTTAATTTAATTGGCCAAATAGCAAAACATGAAGATTTTATGAAGGAGATTGAGATGGAAGGAGTAAATGAACTGAAACTACCCATATGAAATAAACATTAATAACCAGCTTTCCCTGCAGTGCCCATGGAGTTTGTGCAGGCATCAAAGATGTACTTGCTTTGGGAAAACCCAGTGCTACAGTGCTAGACCCTATAGTGGCCATAAAAGCAGCCCAAGGGAGTTGCTATAAAAGTGTTTATGTCAGGAATTTGACCCTTTGGGGCTGGAGTACTTTAGCTATTGCAGAATTTCAAAGCTTTGTGCTACGCAGAGCAAGATGAAAAGGGGTAAACCCCCAGGAAAGAGCAAAAGTGCAGGAGCATCATATAAAAGAAATGTGACAAGGCCTTAGTGGGTTTTAAACTTTATATTCATCGATATTAAGGCCAGAACAAGCTGATATGATTGTGGAGTATGGCCTCCTGCATAATGCAGGCTTCCCCAAATTCATTCCTGCTTAAGGGACAGTAGCTGTGGTTGAACTAAAGCAATAGCTTTCAACCTGTTTCAAGCTGGGAATCCCTAAATGTTTGCTATACTATCTTCCCTGAATAGCAAACTTAATTATTTCATGTTAATCAACTTCTAGTTGTCCAGTGATTCCTAGAGATCTGGAAATCAGTTTCAGAAGCAGTGAACTAGCCTGAGGAAAGCAAAAGAGCAAAGGCAGGGGTTTTGACACAACCCTGTATTCTGCATTTCAGATACTAATAAAAAAGAAGTTATACTTGCACGTGATTATATTTAATCTTTAACTGAAAATAAATACAGCAAGCTGAAGCCATATACATACTTGGCTATTCAGTTATGGGAAGATGGTGAAAATGTGACAGCAGCCTTTTACCAACCATACCAAGTATATTACAAATTGGACAGTATATACAGCAGTTATGGTACCACTCTGCTAACATAGTACTAAAAAGTGACTAAGCTGTGGTATTTAGTGAAGCTAAGAATAACATGTTTTGTTCTTCTCAGGGTTCAAGTAGATCTGTGGAACAGTGGAATGTATTGCAGTATTTAAATTGTTGACAGTGATCAACATGGTTACAAAGAGAAGCATGCAGAAATATGGAAATATCAGGATTATAGTAGAATAACATCAAGGAAAAGAGGACAAGTTCACTTAGGATTCTTACAACTGTAACAATTTTATCACTGATCAAGATCACTACATGGACTTGCACTATGTTAGCTTGCCCATTGACTACATTAGGTTTGTGTTAAATTTATTGTGATATACCAGATTTGCATTTGTGTAAGTAAATTCTCAACAACATTACATTCTGATTTCTAGGTTAAAAAAAATAAATAAAGGACTGTGATAGATGTAAGCATTTCATAGTGAACTCCTCCCTTTCCCTGACTGCTCCTTTTCCATCACAAGTCCTCTGTAAGCAGGCATCTTAGCAATGATGGAAAGAGAGTTGTCCATGCTTCAGGCATGGTAGGGTACTACAAATCAACTTTGTAAAAACACCTAACTAATTATAGTGTCTACAATAATCATGTATTAGCTATTGAGTCAGAATAATCTCTCTTACAATTACTGTTTCATCCTTTCTTTAACTAACTGAACTTGAAAGCATTTTCTGAACGTTGCAGAAGTGGTTGTGCTCTTCTGTAAAAAACAGGATTTTATCTTCAGGAGCCATTAGGTTGTTATTATTTATTAGCATTTCAGCTACACCCGAGCACTGAAAAGGTGGATTATAAGACAGACAGATGCGTTATGCTCTGTGCAAGCAAATAGCAAAAGTACAGCTCTTGCTGAAAGTGCTTGTGAGCCCTGTCCAGTGGCCAGCTGTTACTCACGAGTCTTTTATCCAAAACTCTTCACTCTTTTACCCTTAAATGCTGTGTATTAGCTGAGCTCACTGAAGTGGTTTAGCACTTGAGCCACATTTGTGAACTGCTTGCCAAACTGTCTTTCAATAAACTGTGAACCCTATGAACAAAGACCCCAGGCCTTTGCTAAGGTCTTTGCCTACTAGGTCCATGTAAGTTATGTATGTCAAGGCTCATAGATTTCACTGACTGTGACCACCTGATTTAATGTAGTGACAGAGCTACCTTGTGTGCTTGCTGCAGCCATTTAGATGCTGTCTACCACCTGAAAACAAAAATTACAGGTATATCATTCCTGCTTCAGGGAAGAAAACATTATGTTACAAGCTAAAATTAGTGACTGAATCGTGCAGAACCCCACAGAGGTTTCTTTTCAGGCTTTGAAAATCCCAGTGCATTGCACTGTGCATCTTCCTGCACTGCAGGATGGTGGAAAACGTGCATTTGGCAGGCTTGTGGAAGCTGGGAAATGAACTGAAATCATCATACAACACTTAATCTGTATTTAAAATTCTTATTTAACAGAATTCTCCCAGTAATATGAGCATGAGTAATCAGCCTGGCACTCCCAGGGATGATGGTGAGATGGGTGGTAACTTCCTAAACCCTTTTCAGAGTGAGAGCGTAAGTATTTCTTTACCTTTTTTTTTTTGTTTGATTTCTTTTTTTTTTTACTTTGTGAACCTCTACCTCTGTCACTTTGTTTATAAAAAGAAAAGTAACAGCAAGAACAAAGAGTTTTGTAGAGTACTTGTAATGCAGTCTATGCCTTACGTTCTTTTACTGGCTTCTTAAATTATAGTAGTGATTAGACAAAAAAAAATCTGTGTGAAAGACTACTAGAAGTTGAAATGAAGCTGAAATATTGGATGGTGTAGATTTAATGCAGAAACTCTTTTTCTAGGTGAAGAGGTCAGTTGTCAATGAAAGTTAAATCTGTCAGGCAGAAATAATCACACAGAACATATTGAGTAATGCAGAACAGGCATTTGTCAGGCAATATCGAAACAGCCTAAATACATAGTTGACTGATTCTTATATCTGAGTGTTTCAATGTGTGGTTGCCCAACCTTTGACTGCTAAACAATGTGTTTTGCAGGCAATGTCTTTCAGAACAGGTTTCACACTGAAGTGTATAATTAGAGCACCAGTAGACATCATGTTGCAAAGCTACAGTTGTGCTATTAGAGCAAAGGTTCCCTCTAGTGTTCATTCTGCTTTCTTTCAACGGAAAATGCTTGAGGCAGCAAAACGTAGAGTAAAATACATCACAAAGCAATACTACAATACTTTCATACTCATGTGCCTGAAGCTGCGTTTCTAAACCCACATTTAGATTCCTAAGTAGGAGTTGCCTGATTTTTCAGAAGTGCTGAGTGACTTCAACACTTCTGTTCTTATCAGGAATCACTGCTACCAGAAGTGAGGGCAACTTCATTCACTATGCCAGTGGTGAACTTCAGCAATTAGATCACAGTCTTTCATGGGAAAGATTTGGAGGCTTTGGGGGGTTTGCTTCTCTAACTAGTGCAAAGGAAATACATGTTAGCTGTTGATGTCCTCATCAGGAGGACACATGCTCAGATTGTTGGAGAAAATTGGTTTGTACAACCCAAAAAGACTGATGTTTCAAGACATGCCAAGAAACCAGTAACCACAGAACCTCCTTTCAGTGTGATCCTTGGTCATGGTAATCCTTGAATCTCAGGTTGGCATATGTTCCTTTTCCTGAGGGCAGACCATCTGTTCAGCAGATAGGCCAGTTCACCAAACTCAGGTCATGAGAAGAAGGACATCAGTTGTACTCAGAAGAAAATCCATTCTCTCAGACACTTACTAGATTCCTGGTGCTCCTAGATGTTGTTTTCTTACCTGGAAGAACCTGAGACCCAGTTTGCTCCACATGAGATATTTGTTTACAAGGTGTGCATTGTACATGCAACATGCATCCTAGTCTACCTCTAGGTATTAGTTCCTGTCTATCACAAGTCATATTGGAGTTCTGGAGAGCTGTCTTGCTTTCTGATTCATATTTTGTTTACTTGGCTACTGAGAGTAGAAATCCTGTCTCAGGAAGATTTGCTGGAGTTTTGGTTAGGGGTGGGAAACAACACTGCATGGCTAATAGTCATTTAAAAATCCAAACACCTTTACATCACTTTTTGATTCTTTTCAAAGCGATTACACACAGGTACTTTGACTCAGATACAGGAAATCACTTAACAAATGCTTTGCTTTAATCATTTGAGCTGATCTCTTGACTGTGACTAAAGAGAAACATGTTCTTACCAGCTTTGCTGGTGGGAGTGCTTAGCAGGACAAGGTGGGAATAAGTCCTAAAAGCTGACAAACCATCAGAGACATGACAAGGGACTAAACAGAAACTAGACTTAGCAAAGTAGTCCCATTCTATGTAGTTTACATGACAGGGAAGACCCATCCAAAATGCTATTTCTACTCTGCTTAGGTACTTGGAAACAGACAGCTTGAAACTCTAGCTTTGTCAGGATTTGTCTTGTGTATTTGTTTTTCCAAAGGCACATTTATCTTTTTATTTCTTATATCAATTTTCATAATGCTAGATTTTAGGCCAAATGAAGTGTTTCTGTGGTCCAGAATTTTCAATTTAAAAGCAAATTAGGCATATAGATGTGCACTGCTTCTAGGTGTTGTGGTGTCCTATTGATTATTGCAATGAAACACTGACAACTTGAGGGCAACTATAGCTTGTATAAAGGCTCCAGTTCAATTTGTGTTACAGTAATAATGTAACATGATGATTGAATTTCTGGTTCATGTTAAGGGGAATACCCATTGATCCTTGATTCAGCTTGCCTGCTAGAATAGATAGTACAGAATAATACAGACCATAAGCCTAGTTTCATTCCAGTTATACACACTTTTACTGCTTCCTTCCCATAAAGTGAAAAAAAGCTTTCCAAAAGCTTTTTTTTGTCATGGTTCAACTAAGCATGAATGCAGCTGCTCTACTTGAGACTAGCAGTGCCAGCAAAAGGTGTGGAAAGCATCAGTGAAGTATTGGTTCAGCAGACCACACAGGTAACACCAAAACACTCTTCAAAGGTGTTAACTTCGTCAGCAATAGCAATATTTTTGCATAATAAGAGAAGCATAGCAGAAGTCATGATATTACAAATTGAACGACAGCCTTAGCGTAGGCTACAGTACAAATTGAGGAGGAAACTCCAAGAGCCTGATGGCATTTGACCTCGTTGCTTTGGCCCAGAAGTGGTTTTACTTAGCAGGAGGGGGGGAAAAATGGTTGTTAAAATGTGGATTCCTCTTTTTTCAGTACTCCCCTAGCATGACAATGAGTGTGTGATCCGTTAACAAGTCTGGCCATGAAGACCACAGTGAGTTGGCCCTCTTCAGAGAGCTACTGCAGAAGAAAATATTTCGTCCCAGTGTACAGTTTAACAGAAGGATCTCAGACACAATCAGACCCACCTTTTTTTGTGTTCCTACCATCTGCCCCATTTTGTCAAGAAAGTGGGTCCCAAACATGATTGAGACAACTGTAAACGTGGCGTAACAGAACTGCCCAAGATGAAACTGCAAACAATTATCTGTGTGTGTATATGTGTGGGTTAATATATATGTATGTGTGTGTGTGATGTAGAAACACACACGTACAGATATACAGGCCCACAGGACATTGTCAAATATTATCCCATGACATCTTAAGTAGAAATGAGAAGTAGGACTTTTATTCCATCACCTTTATTTTTTTTTTTCATGTTTACATTTTAATTATTAAAATTGCTTTCCCTTTCCCTTCCTGAACTGTTTTATGTTGCATATATCACTGCTTTATAAGTTATTTTTTAAGGTGAACTCAAATGATAAATTCTTCTGATTTTGTAAATGTCTGCCATTATAGATAGGAATAAAATTGCTTATAAGAGCTTTCATTAACTTGTGTTTGATACCAGTTACCCTGTGAATCACAAACTGTACTGTCTTAAGAAATAGAAGAAAGCTCATCTTAATTTTTTGGAGAAATTTAATAATTTTCAACTAGTTTGGGGATTTTTTTTTATACTTTGCCTTTAAAAGAAAGAAGCACTGAAGGTTATTTTTCTTCTTTAATTGAAGCCTAATATCTGCAATATCTATTTTAAATGGAAGCCTGAATTTGATACAAGCTTCTCAGTTTATATAGAGTACTATAAAGTTACTGTATGTGAGCTCCAATTGCTATAGAATCTAGCAATAAAGTGTTGGGGCTTCTTCTGCCCTTGGAAATGAGTTTTCTATTTAGCTTGATCTTCCGTATAGGTGGTATTTAGTGGAAATACGATAGAGTCCTTATCACCAAGACCTGTTCTAACAATTTACTATTATGTTTCCCATTTTCAGTGGCTCTCAAACAAGTCATAACAATCCTAATTATAAACAGTATGTCCCAAGCCCATTCGGAAAATTGGGCCACCCTGACGCTTGCATGTGTTTTTTTTACCACGTCTACCACAATGAATTCCCCTAAAACTTTTCAGTAAGCAGTCTTTGGGGTTGTTGGTTTTTTTGAGCCAAAATGATGAAGTAAAGTTTTTATGACTAAAGGCTTTGTAAGGGTCTTACCTTTTCCCATAAACAGGAGAGGAATAAAGTTCTGGGCCATTTTGTAAGGAGGTCAGCCTATTAGAATAGACTAAAAGCATATGGTCTTAAAGGAAATGCTTCTGGAAGTAATCCCATGTCTCTTCAGGCAAAGCTCTAAAACCAAATTATGGCACATTTATGACTTCCTAATGACTTCCATCTCTCCCAAGAAAACAAATGTTCAGTTGTAGAGTGATCAAAAGGTTGATGATCAGCAATGCAGGCACAAAGCGGCTGAACAAAAATTCATGCCACAGACAAAAAAGCAAAGTCTCATCCTTGAACTTTGCCTATCAAGGAGCCACATGTATAGGAGGAACAGTTTTGACGTGTGGTATGTCCTTGAAGTTGTGCATGGAAACTTTTTCATGAACCTGTGAAATGGGCTCATTGTGATTGTAGTAGCTGCACATAACAGGATGTGTAAGGAACACCACATTCTCATCTCTTATTTGCATATATTACATATACACGTGTATATATAATATATGAAAATAAAAAGGTGTTATATTTCTTAGGGCTTTGGTAGAGCTATTCGAAGATGAAACTCTTCAAGGCTTAAAATTCAGTTAAAATATAAAAAATTTTGGTAGCCTTACTTTTAGTGATGATAACTGCTTTACAATAGTTGTAAACATAAACAAGATAGTCATTATATAGTTTTATGGACCTTATTCCCTGTGATTATGAAGGTTACATTCATTTGCTGATCTTTGGAAAACACTGTGTTGCTGTTTTAAAAGATGGTAGAAGCCCCTACTATTAATTTGACTTACAGAACCACAAAATCAGATAATTTCCTCAGACCCTTTGCTGTTGTCACTAATACCACTGGTTTCTGTGGCTGTATCCCCAGTGCACTGCAGCTTGTCCCATAAGCACTGCAGAGTCCAGGCATCCTTGCAGCCTGCATTTGACATCTATGTTATCCTTGTAAGAAAGACATTAGGACTCTTCTCTGCCCAGTTTAAGTCAGATGATGTCACTGCTACTGGACTAAGATAGATATGTCTGGACTATGCATCACATGCCAAAGTCCTTTCACACACCAGGTAAGTGTGCCCTTGAGTGAGCTGCTTAAATCATGGAGTGTATCTGAGATCTGTTCTGTATCTCCAGGGTAACTCCCTGGACTGTCCCCATGTCCAGCTGGTGTGACAGCTGTCTGTGGCAGCATCACTGAAGGCTTTCTTACAAGACAGACAGCATGCCACCATCAAAGTTTCATACAGTGGCAAAGCTAAGCAGAATGGGCTTAGTATAATCAGACAGTTGATTGGGTTTTTTTCTTTCTGAAAAAAAACAAAAAAAAAAATCTGTAGTATGACATGAAGGATGAAATTCTGGTTGTTAAATTAAAGCTGTGCAAAGAAACCCTTTAAATGGAACTGCCAACACATACTGAATATCATTATTAAAATACATTATCCTAGTTCATATACAAGAGCATAACAACACCCTTGCAGGCACCTAGTTTTTCCTCTGTAGTTCTTTCCAACTCCCTTCTATACAACCTTTGATCCCCTTTCAGTTTTCTTTTTCACAACGTTGAGATCATTAAGCAGTAGCATTAATCTCAGCAAATACCTTGCTGGCCTCAAAAACAAAGCAGAACCAGAGCCTGCTTCTCGTAGCCTGTCATTCTGTGCTGATGTTGCAAGTTACTGGGTATGTCCACCAGTTCTCAAATCTACACAGCCCGAGAGAGTGGTGCCATAAAAGATGTGCAAGCTTGCAAAATTTTAGATGCAGGAGGTCTGCTTGAATACTCACAATTGTTACTGTAAGGATTTTTATCAGAGCTAAGAAAACCTAGCAATCTTTCTTTTTGTAGAGAATGCTTACATTCCTATGCTTATGTGCATGAGTGAAGTTATTTGCCTTGGTAAGATCAGGTGATAATAATTATTATACATAGGTTCTGCAGCTGAACAACCAGAAAACAATCTTGTGTGTTAAATACTCAACTTTAAAAATACAAATATCCCTTTAGGTTGGTTTGGTTGTTTGTTTTTTTTTTCCCTACACATAGAGCTTTTTGCTTGTTCACTTGTTTTCTTTCTTTTGCTTATAAAACCTTGTAGGATTTTTCAGTTTATTAGTGTGGAAAGAAAGACTTGTTTCCAAGCACTGACTTTGACTCCTGCTTATGTTTCTAATGCACTAGATACCAGTAGTTGATGTAGCTGCTGTTTACATCTGTCCTTAGGCAACAACAACATTACTGATAATGTTACAACTTGTCCAGCTCTGGCAGCAATTCTATTTTAAGTGGTGGAGGATAGTTTTTCCACCTGAGTGTTTAGATAGATTTCTCCAATATAGAAATTAGTAGATTGTGATTCTGTAAATGGCTGTTTCAGGCAGTGTTTTTCTCTGGTTTTTTTTGTTTGTTTGTTTAAAAAAACAGAAGTCATGAAATCTTAGAAATGAGTAATGGATCTCTCATACTATGAGAACTCTGTTTTGGCTTTGTAGAAATCAGCTGAAATTGGGATTCACTTGTGAATTTCACAGTGAAACCACCATTCTACCTGCTGGATAAACTTATGAAAAGGGGTATTCATACACAGATTTTTATCTCCATGTCTAAGTCTTGCTTAGGCAAGAATAGGCTTTAGGGCAAGGAAAACGCTGTGTGAATCACATGTAAAGCATGTGGCCTGATGTGTGCATGAAAAAATACCCTGGATATTTGCATGCGTGGGTTGCATTGTTCTCATTGTTCTCTGAGCATGAGGAAGAGCAGCAATTACAGTCCATGTTCTCCCCATCCACACTGTAGTGTGAGTTTGATGCATGTAAAAAACATGGCAATGACCTTGAGTTGAGTCTTTGACACACTGTGTACTGCCCAGTGACTGAAATGTGCCTGCCCTTAACTCCAAGGCATCTCAGAGTGATGCTCTTCAGATCAGAGGCTCATCCATCAGCCTGTGCCTCAGGCCACATTTGCCATTTGGAAGCCTTCTGCTGGGAGAGCCCAGACCATTCAGAAGTGGTAACAACTTCCAGACTTAGCAGCCAGCTCCTCTTAATACAGAATGCCCTATATCCCAAAGAGTTCAGCTGTTGCTATCCCTTGCGATGGGAATACGCAACAAGAAATTAATAGACTAATTATTTAACTTAAGAAGTGAATAGAATCTTGTTTCTTTATGGGTAGCAGTTCATGCATCAAAAGAGAGCTTCATGAACTGACCAAAAAAACCTTTTGAATTTTCCCCTGATTTTTGGCTAGCAAATGAAATACTGCATGTAGGTGATTTGGAATTAGATGGGTAATTTAATGAGGGACTAGCTGTTCCAATATTCAGCATTGAACATTTTATTCTTCTTTTCACTTCACCAGCCAAAATACATTTTCAGCTGACACACGTTGCACCAATTTCTATTTCTCAAGTAGTTCCTTTAAAATGTTACCTCCTGTTTCTAGTTGGCTCTGTTTCTTTGTTGCAGTTGTATTGCTAAATACACGCTGGATTCTTCAAGATTTGATCCTACACATTTGCATTTGGAGAATGTAAAGTAAAGCTTAATGATGTAAAATAAAAGATCAGTACAGGTAAATTTATTTTTCTTTCATTCACCATAAGAGGTGATACAACCATGGTGCCTGTGCCCAAGCACACTTGGGTTTGGTTGGTCCCTAAAGACAAAGCATGTCTTTAAAATAAACCCCAAAAAAACTCTTTCAAAAGTGACAGCTCATTTCTTTTCAAACTGATCACGCTAAGAATCTAATTCAGGATTTACTGATATGAAACAACTGTAAAATTACAGTGTGTACAGATTCCCCTTCTTTCCATACATCACTGGCTCAGTCCTATAAGCTCATGCCAGTTGTCATGCTGAAACTTTGATGAAACAACTCACATAAGGTCATTTTTTTGGTAGGATTTCACTCTGATCTGGGTAATGTATACCATTTCTCTCAGGTGTGATACTATTTGGCAGATGTGTAAACTGAGTAAATAGAGCAAAATACAGAGGGTCTGATGAAATTACCAAAATGATGTCTTTCCAACCTGAAAAGCAAACAAAAGTCCTCCTCTAAATTACTGCTTTCAGTGCATGCTTGCAAATTGTCTTCTAGTGCTGTGATCTTGGAAATAAATTACAGTAACAAATCTAGAGAAAAATAAATGGATCATCTACTCAGCACATTAAAACTCTGATCCTGCAAATGCATTCACAGTAGTTTGAAATAAAGCCTGCACACAGCTAATTTTAAACAGAGTTGAGAATAAAGTAGTATCCTTCAGAAAAGTGGAACTGTTCATATGCTAAGACCATGCTTGAGCATGGACAGTCTAGAAGCTCAAATTAAGTCTTCCCTAAACAGGCATTATTTTAAGGATTTTGCCAATGCAGGAACATGTTTGTGTATCTAGTACTGATACACAGTACAGATTTGGCTTTCTTCTGTTTCTTATTTTATAAGAACATTGCTCACGACTACCATGAGCTCTTTTTGTGAACGTGTCCTTCCATCTTGTTTTCAGTTGTGCAGCCCTAGTTCCCTCCACATAGCTAATAGCTTTGCAATTTTAGTCCAAACTTCTCTTTGGTCACTGTTCTTCATTTAAGCTTAAAGTGTGTAAGAAAGTCTCTCATGTAATGGGAAAACTTGCCATAAAAATGTATAAAGATTTTCTTGGGTACATGTTTTCACATTAATAAAAATGCAGTTTTCAGTTATAATTTGAAATGGTCACTTTCTAGCCACTATTTAATTCCAATGTGCAAAAGAAACTGACAAAACAAATTTCTCTTTCTCCTTTTTCATTTATTTGAATCGTAACTATCTGCTGAAAGACATGTTTTTGGGGAAATCAGATCAAAACCAGTTTTAGGACCTAGTTGCTAATCAGTAATACAGCTAGCTGGACTTTTATGTTGAAAGCTCCTTCCACATCCCCAAAAGTGGAATTACTTAACATCTGATAAGGATGATGTTGTAAAATCCTAATTCACAAAGAGTCATTTCTTTTGTCTAGTCCATGTTTTCACAGTATCTTATGGATGATTCAGGGTTCCCCTTAGCTGTGCAGTGTTCTGGATGGAGTTGTATCTCTCAGAAGAGTAACCAAGTGGTCAAGCAGCCTTGTTCACAGGGTCTGGTAATAAAGGACTGTATAATATATCCACCAGGTGTGTGTTCAGAAATAAAGTATTTATATGCTACCTCGCTCTTCTCTTGAGAACTGGTACAATTCTTCTTGCTCCCTTTCAAATTTGACCATGCCAAGAAAAGAAGTTTAATTGTGCTAAGAGTTTAGGACCAGTTTTCAAAGAGAATCAGCACAAAACATGGGGATTTTTTTCCAAGGTGATGCATTCTGTATACCCTGGGTGTACTAGGAAATAGACCATAAAATTTAGAAGTTTGGTCTGTTACAGAGATATATACAGTTCCTCAGATTTGGAGGGAATTATAGCAGTAACCATGACCAAACTTATGTTTGTCCCTATAGAGTGAAATAATCACTAATTGCTTTTGATGTGAAGAATTATTGCTATGGAACAACTGCTCCAATCCTTGAGGAGCCAATTTATTATTAAATTCAATGGATGAACTGGATGTTTGTAGGCTTTATTTTTGTTGTTTAAACTTCATAGGTATTTTCTCATTTGGATTTTCCTATTAAATGTAGCATGCCAGATCTTTGCACAAAAACAAGAACAATTTGCCCAATAAATGCACAGAAGGTTGTTCACATCTATAACTAGAACCCTACTATAGAGAGTTTATTTCATGAAAGTCACTGAGTGTAACAACAAACACCAAGTACCATACAATATCCTGAGAGCTCTTACTGTTCAAGATTAGGAAAGTTATCATTGCACAGATTCATGAATTAGATGATTTCTAACAATGACATAAAATAGCATGAAACAATGGAACAAAAGCTGATTTTGCCATGTGGGTTGGAAGAAAATAAAATCTAAATAGAGCATATTTAATTGAAGTAGAGATTCACTAAAGTTACAAGAGTATTCCTAAGAGAGTTTGAAGAGTATGGTACTGATAACAAGTGTGTTAGCAGCCAAAGCTAGGGTTCAGGAGCTGCTCTCTTTTTGAATGCAGAGGTGCACCCTGCAGAGTCTGTAAGGCCCAGCAGAAGGTTTGGTTTCTTGATCTAGGCAGGAGGTGGACCAGGGACTGCAATATCCACAGGCAACACTTTTGGTTACAGATGAGCAAAATGCAAGTGCACTTCCAGCCCATGTCAAAGACTTTCTGTAACAGGAGCACAGAGCACGTCCAACAGTTTAGCAGAAAAGAAAAGCAGTGTTTGCTAAATTGCTGTCTATAAACATGATATTCAAAAGCAGGTATAAGCTGTTTCCCAGTCTATTTTCTGATTAACTCTTAGTTTTTATTTGATTTACATTTACATTAGTGGTTAAGGAAAGGCTGCAGAACAGACGTGGAATAGTTGCATGAGTCAAGTGGAAGCTAGAGCTTTCTGTTAGTTGAGAATCAAGTTCATTTTTGGTTGGTTTGTTGTTTGTTTTTTTCCAGGACAAAAAGCATCCATACAACAAACTTTTTTTAGCCTGGTAGTGGCTATTTGAGAAGTGTGAATCAAAATGCTGTATATGCTTAGAGACCAATTTTGAGGGCTTTTTTTTTTTTTTTTTTGTGGCAAGTATCCCCTGTTGTGGTCCATCTATTTTGTGCATGTTTGCCTAAAACCACAAAAATGAATTTTCTTATGGATTGCTGTACACGCATCTGGCAAACACTTCTTTCTGGTGGGAAGAGGAGGAAGATCTGATAGCTGGTGGGTTAGCATATCTATGTGAATTACTTAAAAGCATTGGTAAACTATTGTCATCTTTGTTCACATTGCACAAGATACTCTGTATAGCCTCCTGCTGGCATTATAACCTCAGTGATCCATGCATATTCTGTAAATTCCTGTAGGTTTTTGTGTAAGAAATCTTGTCCCCATTGCTTACTACTGTAAATTCTTGTTTTGAAGCAAGAGGTGGATTTTGATTGTACAGCCTTGTGTATTATTATATGCTACAACAGTACTTGTTCTGTCATCAAAACTTGCTGTTCACATAGAGTTTAAAGCTTTGTTAAGCACGCTTAGTGGTTTCAGACTTGATTTCAAACAGCAGATATACATATCTATCTATATATCTATATATATAAGCCATTTACAGGAATATTCAATGTAATGTAAGAGAATTCAGCCCAGTTCCTATCCTTTTGGAGAGCTTGGGTTTGAACTGTATGAGACAACAGGCAGCTGCTGGTGGGCACGTTCTGTGGCTCCGTGCTGGGTGTTGGCTTTCCAACTGTGGGCACCTGCAACCCGGAGAGATCAGAGCCTGTGCAGGGAACTGCACAGGAGGGGAAGTCTCTTCTTTGCTTCTCCCCTGCCCAAGGCACCTACAGACCTCGGCAGGCTGTTGCAGAGAGACCCACCAGCCTGCAGGCTTCCTTGCACTAAATGAGCAAAGACACACTAGACTGGTGTCTCTGGGTTTTTTTTCCCCAAAAAACTTCTCCTTTGGTACCAGAACAGAAATCCATCTCTTAAAGGTTTGCAGGGGTTAAAGCCCTGCCTCCATATTGTGTCCATGTCCCCAGCTACAATGGGCTTTATGTGAGGCAGTTTTTAAGGAGAATTTTATTATTTGTCTGTTTATCGAGCTAGAAAAAGAATCTGAATTCTTGAAGTCTGGGTTTATTTTGTATTAGTATTTTATGATGTCCAGCAAAGACCTGAAAATGTGTATGTGTTCTTTGCTGGTTTCTAACATCAGCAATTCAAGTCCTGTCTAGACTGCAAGAGAAGGTGAAAAAGTGGAAAAAAAAAATGAAAAAGCTGGGAAAGTTGAAGGGGATTCTTACTTGGATTATTTTAAGTTCTGTGTTTTATTTGTTTTTATTGATAGTTTAAATGACTAGGTTAATCCTTTGAATAAAGGCAGTCTTTGTGAGTGACTTTGCACTTTCACCCTTTCATGTAAGACTTTGAGTGCTTACAATAAATGTTCCTCACACTTCCAAGCCACTCGGTAGATAAGTTCCCTGTATTTCTAAGGTGAAAACAAAAATGTTTCTGCAGATCCCTTCAACCCTTTATAGAGAACAACAGGGTATTCCCAACTACAGAATCCCACATAGTTGTGGGCTATGTTTAATCAATTAGACAGGTGTATTTAGAGAAAAAAATTACTTTCAATGTCATAACTGAAACTAATGTTCATACTCCAGTCTCTGGAAGTAAAGAAAACCGTGGTAATTTTCCAAACCAGCAAGAATTAAAGTTGTCAATGTAAATACTTGTGTAGAAAAATACATGCAAAACTTGATACTGCCTCTGACCTTAAGCATTAATACTGATACTATTGGGGATCTCACAAAGTTCATATATTTCAGAACAGCTGTTCTTACTCTTCAGTGTGTGCTTCATGTTCATTCTTAATAGCTACTGCAAAGAGCCAATGCATGCTGTACTGGAAAAGTTCAAAAGCATGGCCATGCAAAATTTCCACAGCATCATCAATACCCAGACATGCCAGTGTTGCTTTAGCATCAGTAACCACTACAACTGCAAAGCTCTCCATACTTTGTGTGTAACTCTCAAAAGCAGCATCTGGGATGGTTTCAGAAGGGCAGTAGCCTGTGTTGATGAAAGGTCCAACATGCTACCTGACAGTGATTCATTTCCAAATTGTTTAGGGTCTTGCTTTGGGCGAATGTAACTATTCCAGCTGCAGCCCCTGGAAGGAGTTAGACCATGTATATACATCTTTACTTGAAGCCTTTAGACTATGTCAGAAAACAGACCTGCCCCTGAAGGCTTCACTTTCTTCAAAATCCTTGTTGTGTTCCACAGCTGTTGAGCTGCTGTGAGGTTTTGTGCTGTTAGTTCTGTGGTACCAGAACACGATCCTGTGTTCATTTGTGTATTGAGAGAGCCTCCTCTCAGAGGTTGCCTCTGCTAGCCAGTGTGCCACAGCTCCAGGAGCCCAGTGTTAGAGAAACTGCCTTGTCTAAGGCCCAAACAAGGGAAACAAGGTCATCAAATCAAACCTCAGCATTCTATTCTTAAAAAGTTCCTTGCAATACTGAGGAGCTGTAAAGATATAGGTTGTGTGGGTCACTAAGCACAAAGCATATTTGGATTGGAGCCTCAGACAAGGCTACTGCAGGCTGTGTTTTGTAATGGTAATACTCTACCACTACATCAGGCTTGTTTCTGCTCTACACCGTGGCCTGATTCATCCTACCCTAATTTTAGCTGGCTAGAAATCACCAGCCTAGATCTTTTCTGTAAATCAGAGGAGGGACAGAAGAGGAGATGCCTCTGGAAGATTGTGTTATGGCATCAATTGCCCTCTCCACTGATGAATTCAGCATGCCTACAATTAGGTGGAATGAATCCAAGGGTTTGTGTTAGCTTCACATCCTTGTACACGTAATAGTATTTATTTTAGCCTGATACAGGCAAGAATAATGCATCTCCAAGATGCACTAAGAACATCAATCTAAGTGGCTTCCAGATGAGTTTCTGAATCCTTCACTCTGAAACACGGGCTTCCTGCCCCATTCTTGCTATTTTCTTTGTCTTTATTTCCTTTTTTGATACGCAGGTGTAACTTGAACTTATTTGGACATTTCTAGAAGGTTTACACCTGCATATAAATCCTGACCTTTGGGCTTTCTCACACTTTGCCTGCACTGATTCATTCATGGAAAGCAACACATGAAGAAACCGTAACATAGATGAACCAACACCAGCAATAGCATATGCTACTTTTAAATTCAGCTATGAGATTGTAACTCAGATACTGATGTTCATTCTTTCTAGGGATGGCTAAAGATTCCTTTCCTGAGAGCTTTAAGGGATAAATCTAGGGGCTTCTAATTTAGGATTGTTAGAATACAGGTAGTAATGGAGTATATGGGGGTATTTTTTTTAAACTTGCAGTAAATGTATGTGAGTTCACATGCTGGTTTGGAGATGAGGAAAGTGTCTGGTCTCAGATAGACCTGATCTTTGCAGATAGTGTTACTGTGGATTAGCAAAGCCCTTTTAGGGAAGGTTCCACCTCAGGCTTGCACCATACACCTACCTTATTCTAGTTCAACTTGATATCTTCCTTCATTAACTGCTGGTACAAAGTAATGACAGCAGTTTTATCAATTCTTGTTGCCAGCTGAGTTACAGCTGAAGTTTAAAAAAGCAAATGTTGTAACTTGCACCTTTTCACCTTCATGAAATGTCCCTATTCTCACAGCTGGGCTTGAGACAGCAGCTGCCTCCAAAGTTGCCACAGAATTTCATCATACAGAAGTGGTGTCATTTTCTGGTGAGGTTAACAGAGGCTGTATTGATAGGTTTGCTTTCTATCCTGAGTTGTGAGTCATTCACTGCTGAAAATGATAGGCATCTTGTGTAGCTATGGCTAGAAAAATTGATAATTGTTTTTTATGATATGCTAGTACAATCCATGCTCTGCTGTTCAATATTTTGAGTGCTAAACTTAACCCAAATGTTATCTTGACGGATTATTTTAGCCTCATCTCTGCATGAAAATTGGTATGAATTTCCAGTTACTGTTCCTGGGTTCTCAGTGAATTCTGGACCAAAGGTAAAAATAGTTGCAGTAGGAAAGATTGCTGGGGCAGCCACTTACTGACAACTTTTCAGATGCATAAGGCCATTCTGTCTGTTGTCTGACACTCTTCCCTCAGTGGATCACCATGTTCCTGGATATCTGGATGGGTATTGTCAGCCAATGGAGGAAAGGTGAACAAGCTTAGCATACAGGAAATGTAGAAATGTAGCAATTAATAAGCTGTCTTTTCCAGCAATCATTTCTATTTAATGCTTAACTTTCAATTAACATTTGTGTCTTCAGTACCATTCAGCATCTTGAGGTGGTATGAGCAAAACTATATGAATATACATCATTTACGAGAAGTATAGGCTTGTATTGTGCCTTTGTGATTCTCTTCAGCTTCAGTATCTATAAGCTATGAGCAGGCAAACTTCTTCCCTCTTTTGGGGTGTCCTTTACTACATAGTTGCTGATGGCTTCATTAATACTGGCTGTTTGAGTCTTCTGGGGCTAACATTTATATTCTCCTGGGTGAAAATGTGATAGTATTCTCACCAGACATAAGCACAATGACTTATCACTGCAGTGCATGCTGTCTTTTGGCTTCTCTCTACACGTACTTGCATGTTGGAAATTTTGAAGTGCTGCTGTATAAATTGCTACATTGTACAGGTGTTTTTCTGCATTGCTTTTTTTTTTTGCTCAGAACTCCAATTAACCTGAAAGTTAACCACAGCTTAAAAAGGGAGTTTCGGAAGCAAAAAGGATGCAGGGAACTAGTCTTCAGTAGTTTACAGGCTGCTGTAAATTAATGTCTTCTCAGCAAAGAAATGTAGCATTTTTTGCAGTAACTGAGTTCCTAGTGAAAACACAGAGTGTGCTTGCCACTTGAGATTTTAAGGGAAAAACAAAAACAACAACAACAAAAAAAAAAAAGGTCAAACTGTATAATTGTATCTCATCTGATTTTGACACTTAACCAGTAATATTCACTGAGATATGAACCTCAGTTTTAGCTACACATTCATGATAGACCAACCAACACAGAACAGAAAGGTGAACAGCAAACTGTTTTAGTATCGCAGCTACACAAGACATCACAGTTTTCAAGAGGTTGTGTTTTGATTGTGTTTCTTTAAACACATTTTCACCATGGATGTATTTTTCTATGGAGTTACCAGAGGCTTCCTTTCACCAACCAAAAGAGCCTGGAAAGGCAAGCCTTTTGGAGAAACATGGGTTTTGTGCTTGCCCAGCAAATGAGCAGAAATTTCATCCAAGCCATAAAAACCTCCTGTGTTATTCTGTCTTTAAGTAGCAACTATGGATAGGAGCTTCAGGAAGAGTGAGGTCTCTATATCCTCCATTTTACTCTTGCAGGTATTGAAGAGGTGTTTTTTTTTCAAGGTTCAGCTCTGTGTCTTTAAACTAGTGCAGTCTAAGCATCATGTGAGAGTTTATGGAGGTAGCATTGGAGTGTGAAAGATTTGCTTTCGGTAGCAAGGAGTAACACATCTGTGTGGACATGGACACTTGCAGACAAGCCTGATATCAAGAATAAAAGACAAAAAAAAATAAATAGTACCAGTACATCAGACTCCATACCACAGTAAGGTTGTTTGTTTGTTTGTTTGTTTGTTTTAGCTTTTGCCATTTGTATTTTATTTTGCAGAAGAGGAGTTGGGGGATCTTAGATCACATAGGGAATTTTAGAAGTATATCACTCAACAATCATTCTATAGAGTCTAACTTCAAAATGCACTATGATTTATTACAAAAGTGTATTTTCTTCTGTTTGCTGACATGGTTGTTCCATTTTGTGATAAGTTAAATCCAGCAGTTAATTTGTTGCACTGCCTAGCTGCATGAATTCATCCAGTGTACATATATACCTGTGCAGCATTATTTTGGGTTTTGTATTTGAATTTGCAGTATTGATTATTATTTTTGTATTTTACTTTGCCTCTGTTATTGGAATTGTAGTAAATATAATTTATACATATGATTTACAACTGTTTTGCAACTGAAAATTCTTCTTTAAATTGTAAAATTTTATTGATGGATACTCATTAAAATGGTATAAGAATTATATTGACAATTGTTTTGTGTTTTGATGCTCTCTGTACATAAATATATGTCTATTTATCTGTTTAATGGTGCTTGTGTCTTGCAATTTTGGATACATTTTAGAATAAAGTTTCATTTTACAAGAAGTAGTTGTATTTTCACAAGCTGTGTCAAAACAACACTCCTTTTTTTCCTTTTTTCTGTTATGACAGAAACATACAAACCTGTAAAATACCTTTAACTTTAGGCAGTAATACATTTATTTCAAGAATATAGAAGTATACAGTCTACAAAGATTCACAGCTATATATTTTAGTTGATTTTTAAAACATTACTAAAAAGATTACTTTTGGAGGCCTGCCTTACAGGTGCTAACTCCATCACTAAGAAAACATTTGTGAAGGTGTTAACAATGTTAGGATTATCACATTAGCATTCCCAAGGAACACTAAAGCTCTCCAGTCATGCACACTTGTTTAAATATAGAAGGTACTTTGGTAGAGACCCAAAAGCAAATTCTCAATGACAGGCTTCTGTGGAATTTTGGTTCTTCATTGGACTGCCTTTGTGATATAGAGTTTCTCAACATAAATTGTAACCTGGATGAAATGCAGGTGTGGAATGGTTACACTATTAGTTGAGGGGGCTGCTAGCTGTCTGTGTGCCATGTGAGTGCTAGCTGTAATGGCTTGACTTCATGGAAGATTTATTCACATCTAATACTGAGCTCATCTTTTATTAATAAAAATGCCTTACCTCCTCTGGCACAATTCCTCTTCAGGCATTGCACTGTGGCTTGCTCTTCACAGTGCTCATGAGATGATAACACTACTGTGCTGCACAAAGCTTTTCAAGTTAACTTTGCTTCAATTGCAAATGCATGCTGCTACTAGGAGATGATCATCTGATAGCCATTCTGTTTCTTTATTTTTATGTAAATGTATTTAAAGCAGTACTGCACCTGTTATTGCTCTTGCTACTACTTCAATTCAGCAGGAGAAGCCTCAAACCATGAAGTGCAAAACAGATATTGACAGAAACAGTTTAAAACTGCATTAGCAAGCACAGTTCTGAAGGGAGGTTCTGATTTCTTAGTTGGTTTACCAAACTTTCGAGGTTGAGCTCTCTAATTCACCACCAGCTCTCATTACAAAAGAACAATTTCACCCAAGTCAGTGACTGAGTGATGTATGGGTTTGGATGTGTACGAGGTAAGGCATCCTCATCTTTTTTATTGACCATTTGTTTTCTTTTGCTGCTAGAGGAGGAGGGAGCCAGGCTCTTCTCAATGTTAGGACAAGAGGGAATGGGAGTAAGTTGGATCACAGGAGGTTTAGTATTAACACGAGGAGGAACTTGTTTGCAGTTCAGGTGCCAGAGCACTGGCCCAGGCTGCCCAGGAGCCTGTGGAGTCTCCTTGTCTGGAGCCATTGCAGAGCTGCCTGGACACATTGCTGTGTGAGCTGCTCTAGGTGATCCTGCTCTGGCAGGGAGGTTGCACTAGATGAGCTTTCTAGGGACCTTCCAACCCCTAATCTATACTGTGACACTAATGGTTTATCAAGATGCTTCCTGGAGAAGTATTGGTCCGTCTGCCTTCATCTGCTGGTGATGCCAGAAGTGCTGGTATAGGCTAATGGGCCACAAAAGGGACTTTTCAACTGGGAAACCATTGAAAAGCACAGATCTCGGTGAACTTGGATCAGTAACTTAATTTCTCTTAATTTTTCAGATGTGAAAGGAGAAAAGTATTGACCTTGCAGGAGTTTTCTGTGAACAAATAGACTAAAGGGTGTAAAATAGTCAGTTACTCTAACAGAAACTGTAAGAAGCTAAAGGTGCACAAGGAACTGCAAAGAGTCGCTGAAGCCAACTGGAAAAGTCAGTTACCTCAGCAGATGTGGTCCAAGAAGAGGAGAAATGCAGCTTACAAAAGCAGAGGTCTATTTGGGAAAAGGGCTTTTTAGACTGTGATTTTCCTCACCTCACTCTCCAGGTGTGTCCAAAGCAGTAGAATTCATGTGCTTTACTCATGTGGATCCTGGATGGCTGTATCTGTTCTTGAAGGACAGCTCCTACTTTTAAAGGAGATATTTCAAATGACATCCTTCCCTTAGGAATGAAGAGGTACGTACGGTTCTGAGGTGTGTTTTTCAATTATCATCTTTTCCTTACCACAGTAGAAGCAAGATAAGTTACCTTTCCTGCGCTGACAATTTGCCCCAACTCCTCCGTGTGCTTCAGAAAGTTTTAGATTTGAGCAGACTGAAATTTTACTTCTCCTTCTTTGTGATACTAACAGCTTTGTAGCTCCTAATTTCACAGCAGACAACAGGTGCTCTATGGGCCATTATCCAAGATCCATGGTGTGAGAAGCTGATACCTGAGTTTTTGTCATCTGGATTGAGCGGTGTAGGACAAAGAAATACTTGCTGTATGCTGTTTACAAACTCTGTTCAGGTAGCAAGACTGAAGTATACCACTGCCACTTGCCAAAGAGTGTGTTTCTTTCCTTCACAGAAGCCAATGAAGGAAAGATAAAGATAAATCAGAAATCAGTACTTCCCCCCACCCCCACCCCTTTTTTTTTTCTGAAGCAGCAGAATAGAAATAAATCTTGGGAATAGCACAGCATGCTGATTTTCAGAGCCACCATGCTCTGGAATTAACTAGTGTGATGGTACAGCCATCCTGTTGCATGCCAGAAGAGCATGTGACAAAGAGTCAGATCTGCTATAGTGTAATGATAGTAACAGACCATGTGGGAAGAAAATCCCTACTGCACTGAGAAATACTATCTTGATGAGATAGATTGGTTAAAATCCAAATTTTTCTGCCTGTTACATGCTAAAACTGGGTCTTTAACAATGTTTAAATGAATGAGCATTCGTGGTATAAATTTATTTCTGTATATTTTTAATAAGTATGGGAAGCCTGTCACTGGAGCAGTGGGTAACCAGTCGTATGTAGATGATAAAGAGGAAAGGCTGTAAGGAAAGGCTACGGGAAACAGTCTTGCTGCTCTATTGGAAACCATACTATTAACAATACCCAGGCAGAGAAGAGCTCAGAGCCAAATACAAGCTTTACAGTCTTTCACGAAAGACCATCTACAGATTACACACTCTGCTCTGCTACCCTCCACCAACNAAATTACACCCAAAACTCCAGCTATGTCTCCACTATTATTCCAAGCACTTTTCTGGTCTATTCTATATTCCAGATGCTATATTCTGTTCTAGAGGGAGCCACATTATAAGAAGTAAAAGATACTCCCTTCATTCACAAGGAAAATAAATGCCATCCAAAGGAAGCACAAAGTGCAAGCTTGCATGGTTTCTATCCAGATAAGACTTGAGGGATAGACATGACTACTTCAATTTTCAACACCACTCACAGAGATTGCTGAGTGCAGGAAAAAAAGTTACTGGATAGCAGCTTATTTTACAAGTTCAAGTTGTTTAATTCTGCCTTGATTTCACAGCAGAAAAAGGAATAATTGCATCTTGACAAACTCATTTCTTAGCTGTGGTTGACACCTATTAGTCAGAGGTTCTGTTCAAAAGGCTCTGCTGCAAAACAGGAATAGCTTTTAGAGCAAACCGAAGGCTAAGTTGCTATAGTAAGGTTGAAAGTCACCAGGAGAAGACCTTGCTCCAAATCCTAGTATACTTCCTCCCACCCTGAATACATCTGAAAGGACATGACTATTCTGATAAAATTGAGTAACTCTCCGTAGTAAAAGCCTACTGGATCCAAATTGGTCTCCCACGAGTGTGTTTATTGCCAGTGTGAACAGTAAGATCCATCCATCTTTAAGTGTCATTTCAATGCTAGAAACTCTTCCTCCTATGTTCCCCTAGAGGATGAGCGCCAGAGAAACACTGGATTCTCCTGGCATGTTCCAGAGAAAGATTAGATCAAGACTGGGAATTCAGAATTACTTAAAGTAATTCTTAAGTAAGTAATCCTCCACCAGTATGATTTTAGGGAGGCGGATGTTCTTCATCCTGGAGACGTGCCCTGCCCAACGCAGCTGCGTTCTCAGCAGCATGGCCTCNGCCTTAGGTTAAAAAGGCTTCCCTCAGTACGATATCTAATGTAGATACCATCCTGGTCATCAAATTCTGTCATGGCCCTTTGGAGCATCATGCTGAAAAACAGTGTGAATAGAGTTGGTGCAAGAACGCAGCCTTGTTTCACACCATTAGTTATTAGAAAGGGCTCAGAAAGTGCATCGCCGTATCTGACTTGGCCATGCTGATTCTCATGTAATAGGATAATCATTTTAAGAAACTTGGGGGGACAACCTAAACGTTCCAAAATCTGCCATAGACCATTTCTGCTCACAGTGTCAAAAGCCTTGGTGAGATCAACAAAGGTTACATAGAGACCTTTGTTCTGTTCCCTACATTTTTCTTGCAGTTGCCTTTGAACAAATATCATGTCTGTGGTACTCCTGTTGGCTCTAAAACCACATTGGCTTTCAGGTAAAATTTCTTTAGCTATAGCTGGGATTAGTCTGTTTAAGAGTATCCTTGCTAGAATTTTACCAGCAATGGAGAGCAAAGTGCCAATGGCTGCCGCAAGAGAGGAGCCCCAGAAAGGAGATACAAGGACTCCCTGAAACAATATCTCAGCCTTGGTCATATTGATCACCATAACTGGTCTACTCTAGCCTCCAATCGGGAGGTCTGGAGACACACTATTTTTAATGCCGCGGATGTTTTTGAAAGGGCACGCAGGATGACTCTTGAGGAGAAAAGACAGCGTAGAAAGAACCGTGTCTTGCAGGCCATACCTCCCGGGGAGTCCTTCTGCTGTGCCTTTTGCAACCGCTCTTGTCTGTCCCGCATTGGCCTTTTCAGTCATCAGCGTGCTTGTGGAAGGCGCTGATGGGGAGCGTGGGTGGAGCCCTCCCTGGATCTTCGTTCGCGAAGCCTAGCCATGAATGAATGAATCCTCCACCAACTAACCTTGCCTTAACAGGTGACAAGCCCACACCACAAGCATCTAAAACTGCCCTCCTCATGTGGTTGAGCCTTTGATACTAATAAATAGTCAAATGTTGACCTTCCTGACCAATTCAAAACCAGTTGCTCTACTTTTCCTCAGCAGTGCTTAATAGTTTTTGTGATTTGCAAGAGCAGCAATATCCTGCAGTACTTTACCAGCCATGTAAGTAGAGGAAAGTAAGAGGAGGAGCCTTCTATAATGTCTCCAGTTATTAACTCCTGCAGGAATACATGACTAGGGCCTCGACCACTGAGGTAGGTGTCAAAATGTCCATAGCAACAGTGACAGTTGTTCATGAGGCTGAGGCACCTTCCTAACAGGCTCACCAGCATCTGGAGACTGTAGAATCATGGAATAGAATCATAGTTTAGGGTGGAAGGGACCTTTCAAGGTCATGTGGTCCAACCCTCCCTGCAATGAGCAGCAACATCTTCAACTAGATCAGGTTTCTCAGAGCCCCAAACAACCTGACTTGGAATGTTTCCAGGGATGGGGCATCTACCACCTCTCTGGGCAACCTGTGTGGGTATTTCACCACCCTCATTGTAAAAGATTTCTTCCTTATATCCCATCTGATTCTACCCTCTTTCAGTCCAAAGCCATTTCCCCCTGTCCTACCCATACAGGCCCTACTGAACAGTTTATCTTATCTTCTTGCAGGCTCCTTATAAGTACTGAAACCCCACAATAAGGTCTCCCTGGAGCCTTCTCTTGTCCAGGCTGCAACTCAGCCTGAGATGGGAATGTGCCTTCCCTGGATCCATCTGCCAGGCTGTCAAGTCAGTGACAACAGGAGGGGTGGCATGAGGGCAGGTTTCTGGGGGAGGAATGTGTAAGACCTGGGGGTTCAGATTAGGAACAGGTATCAAGGGAGTGATAAAACTTGTGGGGCTGGAGAAGAGTGTCAGACCTCAGGGGAGAACAAAGAAAGGAGCGATGGGGCAGTTAGGATAAGGAGAATTAAAAAAGAGAGGAGCAGAGGGGAAAAAGAGGGAATTCGTAGAATGGCTATGGTTGGAAAAGACCTCTGAGGATCTCAAGACCAACCATTAACCTAAGACTACCATGCTCACCACTAAACCATGTCCCCAGGTGCCACTTTTTAAACGTTTCCAGGGATGGAGACTCTACCACTCCACTACTTCCTGGGGCAACCTTGTTTCAATTCTTGATAGCTCTTCCACTGAAGAAATTCTTCCTACTAACTAACCTAACCCCCTACCCAGCACACCTTGAAGCCATGGGAGAAAAGAAAGCAAAGTACTAATTTAATAATATTGATGGGGAAAAAAAGGCACAACCACCAATCCAACCAACATGCCAAGCACTCTGTGGCTGGTGTAACTCAGCTTCAAAAACTTTTGAAATCCCCTCAGCTAACTTCTGAAAGCGAAAGTCACATCTAAAGCACTGAGAAAACCCAAGGCTCTGCCATCTCTGCTGTCACTAAGCTCCATTTCCAAGTAGAGCTGCATACATTTGCAGTCCATAATGAGCCTTGTGGAGAACAGTGGGTATATTTGGGGAACTCGTGTCTGGATGGCATCTCCATGCAACACAGTGCACTCACTATGTAGGTGTGTGTCGCACTCAGCACAGCTTTATGTAATCCACTCTTCCTATATAGAGTTGGGATCATGGAGAACTTGTCCCACATGATAACCCAGAAACTACCTAGCATGCAGCAAATTCCCCGTGTGATCATACTCTTACTGAGATTTATTTTAGCACAAAGGAGTCATTTGATTTCAGCCCGTCAGTGATTTACCCCTTAACAGTGCTTCTTGTGGAGAGACTCTGAACTGATTTCAGCAACCACTGAACTCAAGTCCTTGCTCTAAAGCAGCAGAGCTTCAGCTGCTGCAATGGTCCTTCCTCCCTAGACTTTGCTTAAGACATGATGATTGTTATTAGCTGTGAATCTGCTGTGAANCTGGGACTGTTCAGCCTGAAGAAGAGGAGACTCAGGGGTGACCTTATCGCCCTCTACAACTACCTGAAGGGAAGTTGTAGTCAGGTAGGGGTTGGGCTCTTCTCCATGGCGGCTAGTGACAGGACAAGAGGCCATGGCTTGAAGCTGCAGCAGGGGAGGGTTAGACTGGACATTAGGAAGCACTTCCTGACGCAGAGGGTGATTGGGCTCTGGAATGGACTGCCCAGGGAGGTGGTGGAGTCACTGTCCCTGGAGCTGTTTAAGAGGAGATTGGATATGGCACTGAGTGGCATGGTTTAGCTGATGCCATATTGTTGGGTCATAGGCTGAACTTGGTGATCTTGGGGGTCTTTTCCAGCCTTGGTGATCGTGTGATTCTGTAGTATCTTGTGTGGTTTTGCACACAGTGATTTGGTATGACTCACAGCAAGATGTGTCTCTGAGCAAAAGCAGAATCTAGGCCAAAATTTCTTGGGAGCCCTGGGGTGCTTACCTGATGTCACACAGATATCAGCAAGAAGGGGGAATGATACTATTAGGCTTATGCCATTTTCTGAGTCACTGAGTAACTGAAATCATTATTGAGCATGAAGTATGACTGATGAGTAGCAGTGCTAAACCTTTTTCAGTGCATTCTCAGTACAGTATGGGAGACACAGACTGATTAATGAGATTTTCTTCACTACTGTTGGGAATACATAGAGAGGCAGATTCAAACCTTTATTAAGTTGCATGATTACATGCTATAAGATGTTATTCTTAACAGGGTTGGACAAATTATTACCATCAAAGCCAAAGTGAACAGAGCATTCAAAACCAGCATGGAGGCAAGAGATTATCACTTATGCCTAACCATATATAAGGAACAGAAGAGAGGTAGAAGTAGAGGAATGCAACATGGGTATTTAATGAATTATACACACTTTTTTTCTCATACAGATCTTAGATAGTTTCAGATCATAGAATCATAGAATCATTTGGGTTGGAAGGGACCTCTGGAGCTCATCTAGTCCAACCCCCCTGCAGTGGGCAGGGACATCCCCAACTAGATCAGCTTGCCCAGAGCCCTGGCAAGCCTCGCCTGGAGTGCCTCCAGGGATGGGAACTCAACCACCTCCCTGGGCAACCTGTTTGGCTATTACGCTNCAGGACCCTGCACTTGGTCTTGTTGAAGCTCCTGAGGTTCCCCTGGGCCCACCTCTCCAGCTTGTCCAGGTCCTTCTGGATGACATCCTGCCCCTCCAGCTTATCCCCAGCACCCCATAGCTTGGTGTCATCTGCACACTTGCTGCTGGTGCACTCAGTGCTGCTAGCCATAGCCTTTATACAAATATTCAACAGTCCAGGCCCCAGCCCTGAGGGACACCACTTGGCACTGATCTCCAGCTGCACTTGGAGCCATTGACCACTGCCCTGTGGATGTGACCAGCCAGCCAGTTCCTTATCCACTGAACAGTCCACCCATGCAATCCATAGCTCTCTGACTTAGCCAGTGGAGATGGGGACTCCAAATAGCATACAACTAAAAAGAAAAAGATATCCCTAAAACTGTGTCTTTCATATTTTTTTATTTTACCCTACAAATGAAGCTAAACACATACACGTTGCTGTACTAAAAAACTTCGCAGAGCTCAGCAAATATTGTGATGTTCTCATGCGTCCAGAAATGTTTTAGCAATAGCAGAACAGATTTTTTTTACTTTTTTTCTTTTAGGTTTAAGAGACTGGCTGTGATTAATTTGATAAACACCACACCGTTTTGTCTCAACTCAGCTGACAATGATGCAGATATCTTTTTTGTCTCCTTCTTCCACTACCTCTTCCTTGCAGGTTGGCATCAAGGTTACAGTACAGGATGTATGGAGGTATTTTCCATTTCTCTACTGGGTAGTAGTTAGGGGTTTTTTTTCACTGTTTCCACTTTCTCTTGCACATTTGCTAGTAGTAGGACTGATGATGCCTTTGTAAGGGCTACAATGTTGGCAGAGGCAAGCACTGGAAGAGAGATACCCTTGAGTCTGCAGGTCTCTTGCCTTTTCAGAAACTCATCTATCTACATCTTGAAAGCTGCAGGGGTGCTGGAGGTAGGGTTGATTTATCCTTTGCTCCACCTTTTAAGGAGGTTGTTCAGTCAACAGTATTCATATAGAAGACATTAATTTTAAGCGAGCTTCCAATCTAAAGTAATTTTTTGCCATTTATGCTCATTAGTTTTCATGGCAATGTTGTTTCTTCTCCCCAGAGTTTGGCTCCCCACAGGTATTTAGAAATCAGTTACAGCACTGTTTTTCATTGACATTGCTATGCCAAAAAAGACAGATTCTTTAGAAGTTTTCATGTAAGAAAGGCCAAATACTGCCCAGATCTTCTTAATAAACTCCTTTGGTACATAGTATTCTGCTTTCTTGAACATGAATAGCTAGAATAATTTATCTGACTTTCCTGTCTTACTGAATGTGTTATGACAGTGTATCTGCCTTTTTAACATTCACTGCAGATTGGCAAAGAACAGTCATCCCATAAGTAGTTCCTATATCCAATCATTTATGTTTTTCTCTTCTGCAATGACATATTACAATTTGCAGAAGAAACAGATTGGAACAGTTTTACCAAAACTAAAGCCCATCTTGTCTCTGAAACTTGAGTGGCTAAACTGGTTAACCTGAAAGCACTAACACAGTATAAATTAAGGATTCTTTATTACTTGTTTGATAACACATCCTTTTTCATCAACCCATCTATCTTTTGCCCAAATTTCCAGGGGGGTTAATTCAGGGTTAAATTGATGATGATTAACTAAGCTTAGGCTTAAGACAGGAATGCCCTAGAAGGAGTTTGAGACTTCAGTTCAGATTCCATCACAAATTAAAGTCTTGACGAAATTCCAGGACATTTTTTAAATCCACTTTTTTGAACAGCTGCTGCTAAAGCTGTGTAGAGAGCAGCAGTGTGCACTCACTAGCTTAATCTTTTAGCTGAGCCATCTGGAAAAAGCTAGAAAGCTCTTGAGGAGGGACAGAAAGGATGTATGGGAACCAAAAGAGGGTTTGAGTGAATACTCAATGGCTGGGAAACATGATCAGCATGACTGCAGGACACAAAATGCTGAATTTGTCTGTTGCAGTGCATTATTTATTTTAAGGTGTCTGACCTTGTAGACAAATAATGCAAGTGACTGTGCAGTGGCACCTGTGCAGTATTTATTTAAATGTTATAATTTTCTTCAGTCAGTATAGATTTGGATTCAGTTTGTCATCAAACTGACATACAGGGTAATTTGCACTTGAGGGAGAAAATCTGATCTTGGCAAGAGAAGTATGTCTGGACACAAGTGGTGTTTTGGATGTAAAGGTATAGTCTGAAGCTGCACCAAGTGCTGGGTGTTCATGGAAACTGGAAAAGGAGACAGATGGAATAAGCTATGTGAGTATGGAGTCAAATGTGAAAGAAGGAACAGCAATTTGTGTAGTGAATGGGACTGGGCCCTGGGATACAATTTCCTATAAGCTACACCACTGATCAATATGACTAGATTATTTTTCTGATCCAAAATTCATTACTCAAACCTTCATATTAACATCTTCTATTTTTGTTTCTTTCTCCCCCCCCCCCCCCTTTTTTTTTTCTTTTTTAAATGAGAACTTCGTTAAACTGTGTGTGGTCTTATGGATATTTGTGTTTAGAAGCTAAAAACACTTCTTCATTGAGTTTTAACTAATTATTCTGAAATAATAATGCAAAATAGCTTGAACTTTAACACTGCACTTGTTTGCTACAAGCAAACATGGTAACTGTCTCACAGGAGACAGCTTAATATCATGAAAGACAAATCAGAGGTTGATGATTTTTTTTCCACTGCATGCCTGGAAACTTCCTGAGAGGATCTTACAATTATTAGCACTAATTCATCTTCTTAAGGAGACAGAGCAAGCAAAATAGGGGAAAGAGGGAAGAAAATACTGTATGTAAAGGCTGCCAGGTAGCAAAATAGTAATAAATCATATCCAGAAGGTGAAGTTTGTCTTCTGAGTGGATCTTGTGCAACAACTTCAGTAGGTCCAAAATGCGAATCAGTGAACTGTGTCCAGACATTTATATAATCATAAAGTTAGTTAATTATGGCAAAATTAACAATTCAGGTCAAGCTTGCAACATTTTTTCAATGAGCTGAAAGAATTCATGAACACATTGCTATTGTATTTCAGATGTTTTTGAAGATAAAGATGCAGTTTCCACTGACCTTACTCATGCACAGAGTATCGAGCTTGTCCAACCTCTACACGCAAACCACTATGGAAACACTTTTGGCTTATGGCAAGTATTTCAGCAAGGTACTTTTCTACATCATAGTCTTTGCTTATGGTTCTAAATGGGTGTGATTTTCATACTAAGAGTTTCACAGGGATTTATTTTATGGAAAGCAGAGACCCAAAGTTTGTGACTTTTCTTCCTCCTCAGGGGAAGAAGGCCTTTGAACTATATATGTGGCATAGTTCCCACAGTATGCCACACCACTTCTTCACACCACATCTTCTTCTGTTACAAATACAGACCCTAAGGCAAAAGAGGCTGTGTGATCCTCCTGAGAATCTCTGCAGAAAGTCAGCATTGGACATAGGGATAGAACCTTGGCCTTCTTGTGGCTGATGGGTATTTTAGAGACAGAGATAGTTAAGTCAGGATAAAATTAATCCTGACACTGTATCCAAAAATAAACAGCACTCTAAGTGTTAATCTACAGATTCTTATGCCAGAGGGAAGAATAAGCCAGAGAAGAAGAATCAAAAGAAACAAGTTCTGTTTTGTTGGTGCACACACCGACTGTATGTGTAACCTTGTTGCTGAAGGTCACGTAACATTTTAATCTCTCTAGATCCCACATCCTATAGGCTGTAATATTTTGAGCAGTTTAAAGGACTCTGACATCTTCAGGTTGTAACTGTGATATATTTTTGTGACACTGTAGCATTGCTTGTCAGTATGGCCTGGACATAAAATAACTTATTTTTTTCCCCCTGGAATCACAGTGTTGTTTTTCTTCCTGCTTGTTCTTGGACTCTATACAAAGTTTCTTTGTAAGCAACTCATGAGTTTCAGTTTGAATTCTCCTTGTGTATCAAGTGACCTAATTCACTGCAGGGATAAGTTTTTGCTTTTTAACTTTAATTAAATGACTTTCCCATTCATTATTGATATAGATTTGATTTGTAGCTGGTAGTTGTACTGATAACAACAGATTTTTGTAGTGGTTGGATAAACAACTTGCTTTAGTAACATTAGAATGCACTTGCCCTACTCCAGTGTGTAATTTCATTGGCTTCAAAGGGATGGTTTCAGATTTTTGCTATGTTTTCATTTGATAAATTTTACCTAGCGAGAGTCACATTTATGTTAAAAAAAGAGAAGGAAAAGAGGAGCAAACCAAGTACTGAAAAAAATTGATTTGAAATAAAGAGTGTCAAACATGATTTGTCACGTTGAAAATTTCAGGAGTACTAGCTGGTGACAGAGGCTTGCTGAAAACAGAGATTTTGTACTTTATGCTGGAGAAATAGCTAGTCTTGCTACAAATCTTTTGTGAGGCCACTCACAACTAGACCTGGTATTTGAAGGTGACAGTTAAGGGTTGCAATGACCACAAACTGTGATGGAGGAATGGAAGAGGTGGGATAACCCTTGACAAATAAGTTTTTAAGGTCATTTTAAAAATTACATGCTCTCCTTCTCCTTTCTACCCCACTACTCCACTTTTTTGGCTGGACAGTAGATGAAAATCTTGCAGGTAGCAATGAATCTATTTGAATTATAGTAATATTAGTTGGAACTGGGTCTGTACTTTCTTATTCCTTACACTTGTAGTGAAATCATTCAGGGCACAGTGTTCCAGGAATAATGAAACACACCAAATTTCTCTTTTGTTCCTTTCTTGTTTTCAGTAATATTTTGTTTGTGCCTTTTCAGTGACCATTGTAAATAGGATCACTATTTAGCAATTTCAATCAGAAAAGCACATTATTCTTAATGAAATGAAAGTCATTTGAGTTTATTAGTCTATTAAAAAGGTGTAACCAGTCAATTAATTAGCCACAGATAATTGTGTGCATTTAACAATACTGGTACATTAGTTTGCAGAGTGCAGTTGTGTTAAAAGCTAGTAACACTACAAAGCTGTACTATCAAGTTTAAAAACTCCACAATGAAAAATCTGTTCTCAAGGGGGCATTTTGAATTCTCACTGAGGAGTTTTGCACACTTACTGAGGAGTTATGCATGAGGACAGAGCAAGGTTTTTCAAAGTTTAAAAATACATGTCATTATTATGTAGTGTTTCCTTTTCATGTGATGCACGGAGATCCCAGTAAAACGTGGGACTACATCTAGAACTGCTAAAGAAACCCAATTTTTGCCCACTCTTGAGAGCTTTCAAACTAGATCTCAATTCTACAAACCTGTAAGCTGTATCTGCAGTGCAGATTTCTTTTTAGAACATCTGTGAAGGTCAGAGAAGTGATGAGTTGTTGGAATTCACAGAATTATTGAGGTTAGAAGAGACCTCTAAGAGCATCAGGTCCAGCCATCTATGTATCACTGACATGCAACTAAACATGTCCCTAATTAGAGCATCTAAACGTTTCTTAAACACTTCCAGGGATGGTGACTCCACCACCTTCCTGGGCAGCATATTCCAAGACCTAACAACCCTTTCAGGAAAAAACTCCTCCTTATATCTAATCTAAACCTCCCCTGGTGCAACTTGAAGCCATTTCCTCTTGTCCTCTCACTGTTAACCCTGGAGAAGAGACCTATCCTCATCTTGCTACAACCTCCTATCAGGTAGTTGTAGAGAGCCAGAAGGTCTCCCCTGAGTCTCCTCCAGACTAAACAACCCCATTTCCCTCAGCTGCAACTCATAAGACTTATGCTTTTTTTTTTTCAGTAATATGTTTAGACAAGTAAAGCCTTGACAAACTTGAACCAATTCTACTTTTAATCACAGCTAGCTCCTTTTCCCTTCCCAGACGAGCTCTTCAGGCCTTCACTTCCTGGAGTGACTAGAGGCACCTGCGATAGAAATGTGGAAGTTAAGAGGTGGCAAGGACCTACCTGCACAACTGCTACCTTAGCTCTGAAAGGCTGATGCCTTGAATGGGATGGCTCAGCCTGGGGTCCCTCTGCCATGAGCAGCACCCCTCTGGAGGAGCTAGAGGGATGGGGACCCCCTGGCCAGACTTGCTTACCAGAATGTGCTGGGGCTCTATGCTGTCCTGGCTGCAGAGAGCCCCACTGCTGCCAGAGCCTGGTAGCCCTTTGGGCACCTCTGCCAGTGGCTGAGGTCCCTTGCTGCTCAAAAGGCCAGGGCAGCCACCTTCTCCACCTGATGGGGGGGGGGGGTCCCATCAGCTGCCAAGGAGAACAGAGCAAAAATTCCTGCATGAGAAGAGTGTTCCTGGACCCTCTCAGTGCTGTCCCCCTACTGTGGGAGAGGCATCATTTGGGAACAAGGAGCCCTAGGAGCTCATCTCTCTCTTGCCGCAGGTTGATGGGGATGGGTGTGCCCTGAGGGAAGGGCAGCAGCAGCCCCAGTGCAGCGTGAGTTCCTGCCTGTGAGAAGAGCCCTCCTGCCTCCATCTTCTCCAAACTCACCAGCTGTGTGGCCACATGCACCTTAGCTGCCAGAGGGGATAGGAGATGGCTGCTGCTCTGCATCAGCCTGCAAGGAATGAACTTTGGTCACTGAGCAGCTCCACAGCAGAAGGGGCTCCCTAGGGAGCTGCATTGGCCCTGGCCAAGTTCGAGAGGTGGAGACAGCTGAGATTGCATCCTGAGTGATCCTTGCCTGGGCCTTACCCAGCCTCTACAGGCTGCTGGTGCATAGTATTGTAGCCTGGGAAGGGGAAAAGAGCAGAAGATGAGGAGTGACACACCTGATGCTCAGCTGGAGCAGCCTCTGGGGCCAGAGCAGGGGCAGGAGGGTCACTCACAGCTTTGGCTGCTCACCTACTTTAGCAAGAGCCTGATGGAGGACAGCTGGATCACCTGGACTCCCTCCACTCCCTCTGGTTTCCTCTTCTGGGGAAAAGAAAGCTATGTGAGACCTAAGCCACCTTTTCCCTCTCCAGCTAGCCTGGGGAGTCCTGCCAAGCTGCCCTGAAACAGCAAGGTACTGCCCAAAGGTCTAGCAGAGAGCAGCAGCAGTGTTGAGGATGGGGTTGGACAGACCTTGGCTGGACACAGCTGGGAGAAACTGTGTCTGCTCAAGAGCTCTCCACAGTCATGAGGACACTTCTGCCCAGCTCAGGAGCTATGTTTCCACATCACAGGGCTACACCTGGTACATGTCCCTGTGATATAAGCATGGTTTCCCTAGGCTGCTTTCAAGGCAGGGCTTACCCATGGAGTTTGTTGAGCCACAGCTCCTTCACTGCCTGGGAGCTGCAGAGAGTGGAGAAACAGCCTGAATGCCTGCAGCTATTCAGCCTGCAGGCAGAGGTGGGCACCAGCACAGCCAGCCCTACCACTTGGGGCAACTACAGAGGGAGGACAGAGGCCCATGGGGCAGGACACAGACACTATACACACTTCTGGTGGGACATGGCACAAAGACTGACATCTTTTTGGATATCAGTACAGCCTTTGATACTGTCTCCCACATTATCCTTCTGCAGGAAATGTCCAGCATACAGCTAGGTAAGTCCATCATGTGATGGGTCAACAACTGGCTAACAGGTCACAGGCTGAAGGGGTTGTAGTAAATGGAGACACATCAGGCTGGTGACT
>VWZO01008427.1:851-35233 GCA_013396975.1 Bucco capensis | reverse complement strand
TCTTTTGTTGTTAATGTATTTATAAAAGCTTGCACAGTAAGAGCTCAATATTTAAAAGTCTTTGGTATTTGCGCATATTTTTTTTTCTGTCAAGCTCCAATAACACCTAGCCATCTAAATGTAAGTCCTGGATCCCCTTTTTAATATTTGCTGACAAAATCACAAACTCAAATCAGGCCAACAGAATGGGTCTTCTTTTAAGAACTGGTGGCCCTAAATTCTGTCATCCTATTGCCACTTTGTTTCTCCTTCTAGCAAATACTATAAAGATCATATATTCAATTCATTGCTGAAATTGGTCCTTGACTTTAGGCCAAAGGTCAGAAATTATCCCTCTTTAACAAGAAATGCCTTTCGTTATTCAGATACACAACAGTTTTGGGGTCACTAAATAATGGGCCACTGAAACTCAAGATTTCCTATCTGTAGTATGCTACATTTTACTTTTTTAATTAGGATGGTAAATTGCTGTGATAGGAAAGGCTGCCATAAGTCTGTGTATAAAACTAGCTTAGCTGTTTATTAACCGGTAAACTGCAGCAGGGGTTTCTTAAACATGACTTTTCTGGCCCATCTGCCCAAGGCGTCAGCTTAGTTTTATCAGAGCCCTTGAGCACTACATCTCCTTTTTCACCAGACCTCTTGAGGCAAAAGAATTTTATCATATAGTCTTTCTTATTCTGTTTTATCTCCCCTAAGCACCATCCTGAAAACTTAGGGCAAGTTTTTTCATTAGGATGAAATGTTCTGGGGAAACTGTCGAGGTGTATTTTCTAGCTGTAAGATAAATTTGTTTAACATTATCCTCCAGACAGGTGTGCCTGTATTTTTCAGGGTGGCTGATTAGGAGAGTGAAACTGTGCTGGAAATCTCACCTGCCAAACAAACACCTTGTAGCCCAAGGAGAGAAGATAAGCAAGGACAGCTTCCCTTTCTGTGCTGCTGCATGGCTCATGGCATAACTGAGAAGCCCTGAGGGACCAGTCTTGATTGCAGAACTCTGCCAGGCTTGTCCTTTTTCATGGCTATGTTGGAGGTGGTTTAGGCAGATCAAGTCAAACCATCTGTTGAAATCACAACTTGTCTCCTAGGCTGCTAGCTACAACTTGCCTCCAGCAAGCTCTTTCTGGTTGTGTTTATGTCTCTGGGGCCATATTGCCCACACCTGATTTAGCAGGAGACACATACCTACAAAACATTGAGATGACTACAACTTGGACACAGAAGTCCTTGTTTGGTCTCTGACATCCCTGTCTTACTTTGATGCTTCTCCAGCTATTTTACAATACTGAAAGAGCACTTCCTGCTATACCAAGCACAGTATTGTACTCTCCAGTAGTGCACCATGGGCAAGGCAAAGTTGCTCTGATGCCTCTCCAAAGTGATATGCAGGTTGTGGTTTTGCAGTTCATTTACACACTGTCTTTACTGGACGACTCTCTTAACTAGAAACAGAGCTTACACACTGTTTTTTACATAGTCCTCATGATTTTTATCTGCAAAAAGATGCTGAGCAAAGCATGTATACCCCCTTTTTTCCAACATATTGCTTGCAGAACTACAGAGCAGCTAATGATGCACTAACTTGTTAGTGGGAGGCAGAAACAAAACCCCCTACTCATAAAAGGCCTTAATCAACATGTCAGACGTGTTAGGAGTTGTGCCTGTGTAGACTTCTTTCTGCAATCCTTCCCCATGTAAGAAGCACTTCTTTCTCATGTAAATAGCCCCCAAAGCCTATTTGGTTTCCTGAATGAGTAATACCATTCAGGACTGGCCCTCCTTCCTATCATAGAAATCATGGCTCCTATGCCCAGGCAGACTTCTACCGTTTTAATGAGCAAAAGGCACACTCTTCAAAATACTCTGTGCCGGTTCTGCAAACATTTTAGCTATAAGGAACGATGTAATTATACATGCTCACTGACAGCTATTACCCTCAGATTCTGCCTTCTAAGAAACACAAACCAAAACCCCACAAACAAAAAACCCAACCTAACAAAAAAAATTAAAAACCAAAACAAATTCCATCAAAGTGCAAAACTGTTCATACATGAGCATAGAGTTTTGAAAATTGGTTAAAGCTAGAAAAATAACTTTTTTGAATCATGTGTGAGTGATTATAAATTAGACATAAATTGTGGAAAAGAAACTGTGAATACATTGAAAGGTAATTTCTGACCATTTGCTGTGTGACTGTTAGATAGGTAATGGAATCATAAGACACTAGCTGGTTTTTTCCTAGGAATTCAACAATTTTGTAGTATCACAGCTTTAGGTTTGGGGTTCTTTCAAGATCTGTTATCCTATCTACCAAATGTCAAGAACATTAAGCACATTCTAGTGCTTAAGCACATATTTGTAATTGAGCTTATCTCATTTTAATCATTACTGTGGTTTATAGCAAAAAAACTATGGTCCTTGTTGTGGTTTAAACTCAGCCAGCAACTAAACACTCAACAGCCACTCATTCACTCCAAGAATCAGAACAGTAAAAGTGAGGAAACTCATGGACTGAACTCAAGGCAGTTTAATTGCTAATGCAAAAGCCTTGCATGCAAGCAAAGTAGAACAAAGAATTTATTCACTGCTTCACATCCAGCCATCTCCAGGAAATGAAGGCTCCTTCACATGTAATGGTTAGATGGGAAGAAAAACATCATCACTCCAGAAGTCCTCCACTTTCCTTCTTTCTCCCTCAGTTTTATACACTGAACATGATTTCATATGGTATGGAATATCCCTTTGGTCAGTTAGGGTCAGCCGTCCTGGCCTGCCCTCTCCCAGCTTCTTGTGCACCCCTAGCCTACTCACTGGTAGGTGGTATGAGAAGCAGAAAAGGCCTTGACTCTATGTAAGTACTGTTCAGCAATAACTAAAACATCCCAGTGCTATCAACATTGCTTCCAGCATAAATTCAAAACGGAACAATCCATGATAGCTACTATGAAATAATTTAACTATCCAAGCCAAAACCAGCACAGCCCTGTAGAACAAAACATTGTTCAACAGTAACAGTAAGGCACTAGAGGAATTACTCTATGCTACAGATCCTTTTTTCGGTGCCAAGCCTCACTTCTTCACACAAATTTTAACTTTTATTTCCCTTTTACTACATGACATAAAAATAATAGTGCGGTAGCTCCCTTTACAACCCAATGACAGCTTTTGGAAGAAGGTTATAACACTCTGACCACCTCACGCCATAGAGTCTTTCAGGACCCAATTTGAAATCCACTGCACTGGATGGGAAGGCTTCTTTCACCTAAGTTAGTCAAAGCTTCAAGAGATGTGATATGAGATCTAGACTGATCCTGACATTACCCAAGACTTTTTTCTATGTAAGTCACTGTGAAGAACACCTTCAATTCAATTGCTAGTGAATGTAAAGGAGAGAGCAGTATATAGAGGGAAAAACAGTGAAAGAAGCAGGATTTTTAGAAGTCAGTCATGCCTCTGGCTTTTGTATTGCTTTGGGTCTACAACCACCAGATCACCTCTTCCTCCTGCCTGCTTCTTGCCATACTTGCTTCAGGAATTATTCAGACCATACACATGGAAAAAGCAGGAGAACCAAGATAGCACAGAGTGAAATAGTTCCTCCTTTGTCATTTGCACTGGAATAATAAAATTTAGATTTAAGAGTATAAGATACTCTTAAACAGACTAATTCCAGCTATAGCTAAAGAAATTTTACTTGAAAGCCAATGTGGTTTTAGAGCCAACAGGAGTACCACAGACATGCTATTTGTCCTAAGGCAACTGCAAGAAAAATGTAGGGAACAGAACAAAGGCCTCTATGTAACCTTTGTTGATCTCACCAAGGCTTTTGATACTGTGAGCAGAAATGGTCTATGGCAGATTTTGGAACGTTTGGGTTGTCCCCCCAAGTTTCTTAAAATGGTTATCCTATTACATGAGAATCAGCATGGCCAAGTCAGATACGGTGATGCACTTTCTGAGCCCTTTCTAATAACTAATGGCGTGAAACAAGGCTGCGTTCTTGCACCAACTCTATTCACACTGTTTTTCAGCATGATGCTCCAAAGGGCCATGACAGAATTTGATGACCAGGATGGTATCTACATTAGATATCGTACTGAGGGAAGCCTTTTTAACCTAAGGCGTTTGAAGGCCCATACTAAGACTATAAACCATCTTGTCCGGGAGCTGCTTTATGCTGATGACGCTGCCCTTGTTGCCCATACAGAAGTAGCTCTGCAGCGTTTAACGTCCTGCTTTGCAGCTGCTGCTGAGCTTTTTGGGCTGGAAGTTAGTTTAAAGAAAACAGAAGTTTTATATCAACCCGCACCTCAGGAAGTCTTTCATCACCCTCATATCACCATTGGCGTTTCAGAGCTTAGATCAGTCCAACAGTTTAACTACCTGGGCAGCCTCATCTCCTCAGACGGTAAGATTGACGGAGAGATAGACAATAGGTTGGCAAAGGCATATAGTGCTTTCGGAAAACTCTATAAAAGAGTCTGGCGAAATAAACACTTGAAGATAAGTACAAAGATCAGTGTTTACAGAGCCATTGTGCTATCTACTCTTTTATATGGTTCCGAATCATGGGTCATCTATCGCCACCACCTACGTCTCTTGGAGCGCTTCCATCAGCGCTGTCTCCGTACAATCCTAAACATCCACTGGACAGATTATGTAACTAATACCTCTGTCCTAGAACGTGCAGCAATTTCAAGCATTGAGGCCATGCTGCTGAGAACGCAGCTGCGTTGGGCAGGGCACGTCTCCAGGATGAAGAACTTCCGCCTCCCTAAAATCATACTGTATGGTGAACTTGCCAATGGCTGTCGCAAGAGAGGAGCCCCAAAAAGGAGATACAAGGACTCCCTGAAACAACATCTCAGCCTTGGTCATATTGATCACCATAACTGGTCTACTCTAGCCTCCAATCGGGAGGTCTGGAGACACACTATTTTTAATGCCGCGGATGTTTTTGAACGGGCACGCAGAATGGCTCTTGAGGAGAAAAGACAGCGTAGAAAGAACCGTGTCTTGCAGGCTATACCTCCCGGGGAGTCCTTCTGCTGTGCCTTTTGCAACCGCTCTTGTCTGTCCCGCATTGGCCTTTTCAGTCATCAGCGTGCTTGTAAAAGGCGCTGATGAGGAGCGTGGGTGGAGCCCTCCCTGGATCTTCATTCGCGAAGCCTAGCCTTGAGATGAGTGAGAATAAAATTTAGGTAAGTAGCTTTTGGTGAAAAAAGCTTCCAAGAGGATAGGACAACTGCTGACTAGAAAAAGTATTCTATTAGAAGTGTAGGAAAGGTAATGAAAAGTTTAGAAGACAATAGCTGAAATACCTGCTTTGGCAGTGTGAAACATAAAGGGAATTTGTTATTGATTATACTGGAAAAAATGCTAAGAATCACATGTTTTTCATATTTATTTCAGGAAAATTTCAATGACTATTGGAGAAATAAAACTAGTTATTAACTAGTTAGTTATTTGCCAAGGAAATATTCTGTGATTCTATAACAACTGAGGATTTCAGTAAGCATAGTTTCATTTCACCAGGTTTTACAATTATTCTTTAGATTCTTTAGATTTTGCAGAGTACATATATGATTTTTAAAATAATCGTATTTTTCTCAGTTTCTACTAATTATCAAAAAGCAATTAGAATCCACTGTATACAACCTTGTATTTTGATTCGAAACAGTATGGTTTCTAAAGAGAAGAAAAATACATGTATACTTTCAAAACATTAAAATACACCTTGAGACAAAATTGCCAGCTCGTTTCTTATAAGATTCCCTCAACTCACTTTGAAATCAAAGGGGCATGTGCTTCTACACTTTCCGAGAGAGAGAAATTTCTTGAATTAGTCATAATGAAAATTAATTAATTTGGTCTACTTCCCAGTATTCCCCCAGAGTCACAGATTTCATATTTTACTCCTGGGTGAGATTTGCTGCCTAGAGTTTTTGAGCTGTAGGGTTTTGTAGTCAGTAAAACCTATTTCAGATTTACTTGCTGTTTCACAACCTCATGCTTTGCCAGATTGCTCCTAAAGAAGGAAAAATCATATGCCCCAGCATTTGAAGTAATGTTTTCAAGAGACCATGTGTGTATGTATACATGTAAATCAACCTGCAAGAGAATAGCTGATGTCTTAAAGTGAATTTTTTAACCTCTGTGTACCAGCTGTAGGGCCATAAATCTAATTCATTAACAAAGATAGAGTATCCCTAGACCAAATGATGTAAGTACAGTACTGCCACCTTGCTGGAGGAACAAAATAAGGTGTTTTGTGTTCTTCTACATTGTTTGGATGGCCTAGAATTGTCAGAAATAGGTATTGTAATAACCTGGTAATTAACAGTAATTTTTTTTATCCCTGTGGAAATGGAATTACAGAAACATCACTGACCTATAATTTTTTTCACAAGTTCTGCAGTAATTGTCACTATATTTCTAATTACCCTTGCAGTCACCCAAACTATTTCAGAGCAGTTACTGAGATGGTGCCAAAGCACCCCAGATTGTCTTATTTTCTTGATTAACTGATTAAAAGGTCAGAACTGATACAAAACAAACAAACAAACAAAAAAACATAATGTGACAAGCATGGTGCATTGAAGGGGTAATTAGAACTATCATCTGCTACTTGGTAACTTTTGGAAATACAAATGTACATAAACATCTGAATTTTAAATAAATAAATAGAATAAATAAATACAGTTGCTAATGCTTTGGATTTCTTCTCTGTAATTAAAAATGTAATTAAAAAATAATAGCAAAAAATAAAGATGTTAACAAAATGCAAAGCAACTACACTTACTGCCTGACCTGTCTGTTAATTGTTATTTTTAAAAGATTCCAGTTTCATCATTTTGTCAGCTCCTTGCCTTTGCACTTTTTCACTGCTCACTTCCTCTTTTCTCCTCTCCATTTCTCTTTGCTGTTCTTTTTCATGTGGAAAGCCACATAATGCTTAGAACTTGTCTGTGAAACCTTGGGTAGGACCCCAAGCTGCTTCCAGCCATGCAGCCTGAAGGGTCCTAGTGTAAACATGCTCGGCAGGTAACTGGAAATCACACAGCTCCAAATGACCCTCCCAGTACAGGTGCCAGTGCCAGTGAATATTAAGGTTTAAGATTACATGTATGTCATAGAAAAACATTATGCCTATAAAAACCATAATAGTGTGTTGTTTGTTTCAACTGCCGTGCTTTATTTAACAAGATGAAACCATTCAGAACCTGTAAAGTTGAAGTGGTCATGCATTATCTGACATAACAGTGCTGTGCCTGTGATTTAGTTAGGTGTGCATGGTCTGACTTCATGCAGATTCTTTCAAACACTTCTCCTGCAACCTGTGATTCTTCATTCAAACACCTTAAAGGGGTTTGCTATGGTCACCATAAATACCAGGAGTTGTTAAAAAAACCTGTCACACATGCCTAGCTTCATAGCTGCTGTTTCTCATGGCAGCCTTTTTTTATGAAATGCAGGCCTGTAGTGTTTATATTTGGACTTTCCAGACACTTTTAAGATAAAGACTATATTTCAATGCAAGTTGTCTTGCCAGCCCTTGTCTACATGACCACATTGATCAGACCTTCCATTTAGAAATGGCAAAACTTTTAAGAGATGTTTTTTAAAAAGAAAAAATTTACTTTTTTTATACTTATAAAATACTAGCTGGATTTTATTAAAATGAGAAAGAGACAGAAGTATGTAATTCCCCAGATCTCACCAAGCTCTGGACACTGCCCTGTAAGCCATGTGGAGCATCTTTGACTTAATTTTGTTAACACTGAGACCTGACTTTCTAAGAGAAATGCCTACCAAGAAAGAAAATGTTTAGCAGTTAGATCTTAGTTCTTACCAACAATTAAGCTTTAAGTTGCCTTCTGTCTCCAAAGCCTGTGCTGCTAGACAAGAGAGGAGTTACCCATGAGTGGAAGCTATTCACCAGGGACCTCTAAATCACCCAAGTAGTAGCTTCGTCTTCCTGTTTCCTGAGAGGTTTCTGGAAATATTCTGTTCCTGTAATTCCTGACATGGTGTATAGGCCCAGCAAGGCTGATTGCTGGTGTCATATGTTAGAACAGCCATTAGAGTTCCCTAATTCATTATAGTTTCCCAGCAGCCCCTGGGTCAAGAGATGACAACACTAACTGAACTGTGAGTTCTTCTTTTGCCTTGGAGCACTGCTTCACATTTGGTGAGCAGACTACCTTGGATGTGTGCTTTGTCTCACCCCAGCCAGGCATACCACCAGAGAACCCAAAAAAATTACATGGGTAAGAGATCAACCAGGATATTTACATTATGTGCATGAACTTGTTTTAATTGCTGCATAAGTGGTTAGGATCATACCACAAGCATGCCTGAAGATGACTCTTCTATTTACTTTCCATTATAGCAGTTCCAGTGTTTCAAGTTATTATGGTAACAGCTATGAGAAAAATGTTATAGAATTTAGATAGTGTCTCTCCACATGTAGCCTATGACTTGTTGAGGGTTGATCTTTTTTCAAATATACTAAATATTTTGCAGCTTAATCACTCATACATAATGTGACAACATATGAGGGGCACTATAAGAATGCAAATACACATTGCTACGTAACAAGTGAGTTTATGAACCTCAAGTAGACTCCTCATTGAACTTCACACAGAGAATTACCCAAGTTCTTTTATATATGACACCTTCTACATTTACTTTCACAGATTTTTCATACTTCCCTTCACACCAAGCCATGAAATTTGCTTCTAATTTTACTTTGTGGAATTGAAAACATGAACCTAGAAAAAAAATCTGCTTGTTGGACAAGGTGATAATGAATCTCAACATTGTAGTATCCCATTGAGTGCATTGATTATTACTACTGCCCATTCACTGTAGAAATTCACACAGTGGCTGTCACAGTTTTCACAGCTCTCAGTCTAATTATAAGATCTTTGATTTTTCAAATACAACGTAATTTTAGTGGCAGTTGCCCTATTATATGACCCTCTTTTATTTGCCTCAGGATTTTAATTCTGTACTTCTTGATCAAAGGACAATTGTATTTTAGAGAACAGCTGGTTATGTAAGAGGTAGTTCTTCTTCCTGAAAACAATTTTTATTTGCAAAAATACAAATTTCTTATTAAGTCTCTGATGTCACAGACCTCGTATGAATTTTGTTCAGTTTAAGCAATTAATTTCAGGGACATTAATTGAAAAGAAGCATGATCAAATAGTTAAAATAATTAAAATATTAAACACTTAAAGACTTATTTATAATAATGAGTCCAGGTCTGTGATCTGCAAATGAGTCATGACATGTATGTGCTTCAGTCTCTTAATCTGAAGTGAAAAAGTTAAAGATAAGGATTTGTATATGGGTCATCGTACATACAATACACTGAAACGCACTGCAGACACAAATCCAAGATTTCCTAAAAGTTGCATACATAATTCCTTAAAGCTTGATGAATCTTTCGGGATTCAGAAGGTAGAAGAGTATGTGAGAGTGAAAAAATGTTAAAATCTCAAAATTTTACCTGCTTTATGTCTATCATGATGGTGCAAAAAAAAAAATAATAAGCAAAATGGAAAGATGTCCCTTAAACACTGCGTCACCTTGTGTGCTGCTTCAGCGTATGTCATAAGCATTTGAGTCTCAGGAAGTGAAAACCAAAAGTAACTGTTTAATCTCAGAAATCATCTGCTCACATAATTATTTTGATTGGAGTCATCCCAGCTATGAGTTCACGTATGCATTTCACTGACACTGCCTAATATATAATGATGAGTTATGTATTGTAATAAAACATTTACTGGAGAGAAATCCTTGCCTAATTCAAATCCCTTTCAACCCAAGCAGGGCTATGATTCAACTTCAGTCCTTTCATCTCTCTTTTCACTCTTGGATGTTAAAATGCATTTGAAAGAAAGCACAAGACATGCTTTCAACACTTCTGGGTAAAGTGACTTGTTATACATTATGCAGAGAGTCATCCATTTACTTACATACAAGTCTATATGCTTACGTTAACCTCATAAAGGGATGAATTACTCCAGCTTGGTAAACAGAAGGCAAAGAGCTTAACTCCTGTTATCCTTAGTCAGAACATCTGCGGCTGCTACCTGCAATCCCTCATTTGTGTTTAATAGTTATTGGGAGAGCTTTTCAGAATATGGGCTCATCTAATTGATTCCAGGTGCCTAATTCCCTCGAGGGCAGGTAAAATAAGGAGAGTGGCAGGCAGAAGGGAAACAGCATGAGTTTCTTCTGCATAGACTTCAAGCCTTGAAAGATCTTTTTCCCGTGATTAAGCCTCATGCTGCCAGAAGTTCACTGACTTTTGGGGCTATTTGGTCAAAAGGACTTCTCGTTTTGTCATTTGTCTCAATCCTGGACTCCTCACACTTTGATGCACAGCATGGAGCTGTTTCAACCTTGAGAAAACTTAGGGTTTCTTCGGAAAAGTCCTGAGATAGCCTCCATTTCCTAACCACCCTGCAAACAAGAGCAAGTCCTTTGGGCTTTCAAGGATTTTTTTGTAATACTGCGATTTCCCCTTTCCTGAGAATTACCTGAAGTCATTGAAATGCTACAGAATTCCACTTGTACTAAAGCAAGACTCAAGTAAACAATTCAGTATAGGGATCTGACCCCTACATGAAGATATTATTTATGTAAATATGTGACTTCTGTTTTATAAAGTTCTTAAAACTGTGTGCTTTGTGCTGGATAGACAGGCTCGGATGCCTATCAATCCTTAGAGAAAATAAGCATCATTAGAGAAATATATCTTCCGTGCAGCCAAAGGCACCCTCAAAAATTTACATGCTTGCAACACAAGATATTTATTTGGCTTAACTTAGACTCATGCATCAATAGAAAATAAAAAAAAAAAAAAAAATTCCTCCAGCTGTTGCCACATCTGCTATCAGGACCTGCTGACATAGCAGTGAATGCATTCAGGCAACTGTTACAAAGAGCAACCTTTGGCCCTTTTTGCCTACAGGAGAGAGGGATCCACTGGAGGCTGAAAGACATTAATATTTGATGCAGAATATCAAAAGTAGATTTAAATCTTAACAGAAGATAGGATACTAGGATACCAGAATCAGACTGGGGGGAGGGGGAAGGGGGGGGGGATGTTGCAGTACTAACAGAATGTGCAAGTGAATGTGTCTGGGAAATTAAAAATAGTATCAGGACCATTTCTGTAAAGTCAGTTTGATAAATACAATGATAGGCCTTCAGCTGAGAACATAAAGACTCATATACGTAAAATGGCATGTGTCATGTCGCTGGTTTAAATTTACACCTGTTTACTCCAGCTGGCCAAGAATTCTCAAAGGTTTGTGTACAATATTTTAATGTTCTTTGACATGCCTTCAATTCTCAAAAATTCTGTCTTGAAGTAGTACATATAGTGAGAAGTAAGGAAGTTCTCCAAAAATGTAACTTGATAAACACCTATGGAAATAGGAAGTTCATGTTATAAAAGTATAATTTTTTCAGAGAAACAGCTATTTAAAAATACAGATATATTTAAAAAATATCTTTAAAATAGTTAACATTTTAAAGAATACTTTTTATTTTACAGTTTTGTACTCAGTATATTGCAAATCTTCTACACAATCCTGTAGCAGGCTTGACAGCTTTCATGCCTGTGGAAGTTAGAGTCTTTCAAACTGCTCAATCAATAAAGAATACCAACATAAACAACCCTCTTCAATGACTTTCTTTTCAGATCAGTCCGTTCGCCATGAATTCGCATTTTGGCATCTTTCTTACTGTATGTTCAAGTGCATTAGTCAAACAAATGTAGTGTCACAGCCATCATAAAAAGTCATCAAGCATTCCAAGCTGAACAAATTGGTTTGCACCTGCCAAATACTGCACAATTGTTATTTTGATACATTGTGCATTAAAGCAAAATCCATCAAGAGGATAGTTTGAGAGGAAATAAAAAAAAAACTTATCTTCTGGGAAAGCCTGAAAGTCCAACTACAGTAGTGGTAAAATTTCTGTGCTAAAAAAACATTGTCTAAACCTTTCACTACTAGATCCTAAGTCAGATAGTCTTCTGAAGAGATAGAGGTAGTAGTCCAGATAATAAAACTGCTATTACAGCTCTTCTTCCTGAGCAGCAATTTCTACACTTTAGCACTTCATCTGGGGGGCTGAGGCCTTCCCATGGTGTGCATTGTCCATATAGCAAATAAACTGATAGACCAAATTGCAAGAAAATGGCTTCTATCTGTAAAGAACAGGAAGCACAGGAATATAAAGATAAATTATCAAAAAAGATCTTTCCCTTTCCTTTTTCTTGTACTGCCCCTTCTTCACTGAGGTACTGCTTTCTACCCTATTTTTTCTCAATTCCCTCTTCAAGTCCCAAATTCTAATCAATATGTTTCCTTTTGAAAAGGGAAGTGGAATGCAATTTCCACTGGAGATTACAAACCATTTTTTTTTTTTGCAGACCTGACAAAACATACTTCTATCTCCCAGAAACACTTGCTGCTTTAGTTTAGGCTTCTTAATATGACATGCAGAAAGTGACAAGTTCATGTATGTGCTATATCCATATGTTTAGGTGGAAACCTCTCTGATGTGCATGCACTGTGGTCTTAATCCACTGAATGTAAACTTTGGTAGCTATTTTTCTTTGTGTGTTCAGTATATGATTACAACAGAAGCAGTATCTTTATGAGTAAGAATTTTCCACTCATTTTCAGTAAAACAAGAATGATTACTTTTCAGAAGGTGAAAAATTAGTATTTCCTTGCTGTGTCCATAAATCCTAAGCCAATGATCCAGGAAATGGTAGGACATATAAAAGTACAAATGGCATGTTCTTCTGTTGCATCTAGGCCAGTTCATAAAAGTTCCTACTGCACAGTGAGCTCTTTGGAGCATGGCCTATGGTCAGTGTAATTCTGGCCTTTCTAAGCAGAACTCCAATCTGGAATGGGGCTTTTAAGTACTATGGTCATATAAGGTGTAAGGCAATAACATGAGTTTTTCCTTTCTGTGTAATGAAAAGGGGATCCTCACTGCACTAGCAAATGGAGGATGTGTGCTTTGCTATACATTAGCTTGGCCCCAGATATCTGTGGAGTCAAAAACATAAGAACTGATGAAGGATGACTATTAGACTTCTTTCAAAAACCTGTTGCCTTAGACTGTTTTGAACTGGTGGCAGTGAAACTGTGAAGTACGTGCTGTGTGGCTATATTAGTTTTCAGTTATAGTTCAAAAACATCAAAGGTAACATTTCTTGCATTTCTCCTTTGGACCTGGAAATTGAAAGAATAATAATGAGATGTGTTTCTTTCAACTTTCTGCATGGCTGAGCTCACTTATTATGGAATCTTAGTGTTTATGAATAGGTTAAGCACAGCTGAGAATTAGCCTTTCCTCTCCAAGAGCTTATTTGACTTAAAACATTTCTCAGATTTTTAAAGGTAAACTGATTTTCTTCAGCACTTGAGCAATCACAGGTATTTATGAATAGTCAGTGCAAACATAAAAAATCGACATTTCAGTTTGCTCGTTTGCTCATTTGCTATTTTGTCTTACATCTAGGCAAAACGTGCCAGTCTGGTTTGCTCTAACCAGAGAAAAACTCTCTCTAAGAGCCTTAGATGTTCTTATTATGCTGAATTCTTCATAGTTAGTATATCTTTATAAGACAGACACACACCATGACAATTCTTTTTAACTAGAGCAGATTTTTGCAGTGTTAGAAAAAAACCACAATTGCACAAGCTCTGTTCTTGATTGTGTTAATTATATAAATATTTCTAAAATTCCAATTCTTACATAAAGTATGTTGGCCCCTGTGTCTTCTTTTACCCCTGTTTATTGCCTCTTTCTTGTCTCGCTGTTGACTGCTACTAAAGACTTTCTCTAAGACTTCCATTCAGAACTTTAGTTGGCCAAAGAAGCAGTCACACCATGAAGAAGCTGGCTATGAACCAGAGACTAAATGTTTTGTCTTTATAGTACATTCGTCTTGCACTCCCCTATCAGTCTGTTATACAAGTATTCCTTTAAAAAATCATGTTTTATATGCAGAGGGAAATCATTCCCCTAGGAACCCTGTGCAAACAGTACCATCCATAGGCAGCTCCTGCCTTCTGCATTTGTGGTGCAAGGGGAAGCTGCACATTCTCATCAGACTTGGTGATGCACATGGGAAAAGGAAGAGAGAGCCCCAGTCTTTGAGCCCTATCCAAGATCAGCATTTCTTCTGAAACAGTTTCCTTTTGTGTGTTATTGCCAGTCACAGACACGGGAGTTGCATGGAAAGTGCCATGGTTAATCCAGCAACATTCTGTGCCAAGGAGAAAGAGGGAGACTTGAAAAATGTAGGAGATGGTGCAGAGGAACAAGGCTTCTTTGTACCCTGAGACTCAAGTGCATCCTGTAATAACAGTGGTAGGTTTTATGGTCCTAGGAGAAGCAAATTCACTATTTCTAATACAAACGGGAATGGTGACCATCTCTGTGTCTCTCGTGGCACAATCAAAGGGATCAATTTCTCTATGGCTTTTATTTTCAGAGGAAATTTTCTTCATTTTGTTCTAAGCAGAATCCATTTCTGTATTCACAACATGAACACCCAGTACAGAGAGACACATTTTGATCGCAAGCAGCTGTTGCCATCTGATCAGGGGATGTATTGCAAATATTTTAGCAAATGTTTCGCCTCCTCCACTTTTTCCTCTAAAACTCTGACAAAGTTGGTGTGTGACTTGGAAATCTATTCATATCTGAAGAATTTCCCTGTCTCAACCTCTAGGAGTACCATTTCACAAGCAGGAACATCAAATGGCACCTGTTATAGCTTTAACATTTTTCTCTAAAACCTTGACTAGATGGAGCAGCAAGAGAGTTGTGTGCTTCGGACTGTGAAGCTTGGAGGTGCCAAGGATGTTCAAGCCCTGTTTGCTGAACTGGAAACCAAATGCTCACTGCAAGAGTGAAGCTAGACCTACATTATATCTTGCCCTAGGTACTCCACTGAGAACAGCAGTGTTTAAATCTGTGACATGTGACACTAGCCCAGAAACAGGCACTTTAAAAGTATTGTGAGTGCCAGAAAATATTTCCTGCTGTAGGCCAAGGAGAGGGAGAAAGTCTTAATCTCTTTGAAGGGGAAGACAGAGTTGTTTAAACTGACTCAGATCTATAGGGAAGAGGGCAATCTACAGTGACAGAGCTCCTAATGCCTGGTTTTAATTTGATTTTTTGCTTTCTTAACTATGACTGTGAAGCCTTTGGGACAAAACTGCATGTTCCACTCTGTTGTCGCTCTTAAACATGAATAAGGTGAGCAGGACATGAACAGTGCCATTATACCATGGAACAGATACTATTCATAGATAAGGGTCTAGAGTGCAAGTCTTATTGTAGAATCATAGATAGACAGATAGAATGGTTTGGGTTGGAAGTGACCTCTGGAATGAGGACCAGCTGAGGGGACTGGGTTGTTTATTCTGGAGGAGTTTCAGGGAAGACCTTATCCCTCTCTACAACCTGTAAGGAGGTTGTAGCAAGGTGGGAGTTAGTCTATTCCCTCACATAACGAGTGACTGAACAAGAGGAAATAGGCCCAAGTTATGCCAGGAGAGGCTCAGGTTGGATATTGGGAAAAGTTTCTTCTCTGAGAGCGCTGTTAGGCATTGGAACAGGCTGCCTGGGGAACACATCCCTGCAGGTGTTCAAAAAAAAACATGTAGAAATGGCACATTTAACGTGGTTTATTAGGCATGGGGGGATTGGGTCAACAGTTGGATTTGATGATCTTAGAGGTCTCTTCCAACCTTAACCTTTCCATGACAGTATTTTAAACCAGTCCAAAACTACCTTAGTACATGCTCAGGTTTTCATTCAAAGGTGGAAAAGGACTCTATGATTGCTTAGTTGCTATGTACTTTAAATGCGAAGTAAATCAGAAAACTTTACTGCACAGAAAGAGTGCAGGTTTTGATGTGGTCTGTACAGCAATTTCCAACAAGGCAAGCAAGATGCTCTATCTCCAAGCCATGTCTGCTCTCTGTCAGCTTCCAGAAAGTCTAGTAGAAATGGCAGGTGCTGGCTGATCTTTTCATAGAAAATACTTTGTGTCTTCACGAATACTGACTGAATGGAAAAGGCAGCATCTAGTGGCTTACTTCATGTCCCTAGGCAGTTTGCTGCACAATTATTTTCAAGTTTTAATGAAAATAAGCAATGATATAATGTGTTTTTTAATCAGAAAATGTATCCTTCAGCACATTCCACTTGAGTCTTGGGTAGCTGAAAAGCAAATCAGAACAATTACTGGTGAGTACAGACATACTCATTCTGATTATTCTAGGAAACTGTAGCACTTCATACTGCATACCACAAACACAGTATCACAGTCTTTCTAGGCATTTGTGGCCAAATACTGTAAACAGACACAGAACAAGTGTAGCAATGCTATAAGCATCTACACCTCCATCTGATGGCATCTGTCACTAATAACAGGAAATAGCCCATTAAAAAAAAAGTGTGTGTGTGTAGCATACTTTACATCTGCTAAAACTACTGATCAAGGATACAAGCTAGGTCCTAGTTCTTTAATCTCCATGTGTACATTGTGTTTATTTCAGCACTTGGGAGCTGATTTCTACTGCAGATTGCTCCAAACAGAATGTTTTATACCAGCTTACTCAAGATAAAACTACCCATGCTCCAACATGCTTTTTCTCAAGCTTCTCTCTTACACTTTCTTAGCTTGAATGATTTATATTAGAAACATTTCCCTTGTGATTTCTTCTCTATGCTCTTCATTTCTTTTGCTCTTACTCTGTTCAGATGATGCAAAGAGGTTAAGAGTGCTTGGGCTGGTGCTTATTAGATTTGACCACACCAAGCAATACTGCTAATAAAGATGCCAAGGAAGTATGAAATGTAAGATTGTTTCTGAGATTTACTGTAAAAAAAAGGCAAAAAAACAAAAGAATCCCTTTCTCCTTGACAGGTCTGCACTAACGTAAAGTTCCACAACGAGTATTTGCAAGTTTTAAAATTTTACAGTCTGGTAAAACTCTGAGAGATTCTTTATTGCTTTGGGTAAACTAGAAAACTTGCTTTCATGAGGTAAAAAGTTATTGAGCATGTTTAATGGAGTTTCATAGCAAATGAAAAAATAAATTTAGTAATAAACTACAAAACAAAGGGGAAAAAACAATGTAAAAAGCAAAATAGGCTTCACCGCTTCAATACTTTAAGGAAAAAAAAATACTTACAATCTTTCTAATTTCTTTTTTTTTTTCCCAAGAGTGAAAAATAAACAAGCAGCTAAACAACAACTCACAAAAGTGATTTTCTTGACTGTGGAAACACTACAGATCAGTGTATGGAGCACAGGCAATTCTGGTGTCTGAATAACCTCTTTCAAAACAAAGTCCAAAGTAAGTGAGAAAGACACAGACCAGTCTCAAGAACTATGAGGAAAAAGTGCCCTATGATTTTTGATAGCTTGAAATATGCCTAACCATAAATGAAACCAATAAGCAGGAACCTTTCATGCAAAGAAGACATCTAGTTGCAGTCTATACATAGTCTGAGCTCTAACTTTTTTCCCTTTTACCATGAAATAGTTTTTATCTGCTGTTTTACATAGACAGCAAAATAGCTGATTAATATTTAATGCAACATGACCCCTCTAATGATGACAGAGTTTATCCTGTGCACGTGGGCTCTTGCGTTGCAGAGGAGGCCCTTTGGTTTTCTCTGCATGACAGGATTCTAGGAAAACAAGTGAGAATCTCCACTTTTCTTGAAAGAGTAGTTTTATCTGACTACCCTGCTAAAACATGCCTTGAAAATGTAAACCAATACAGAATAGGCTATTTCTGTTGGTGCACTTTTCCTACAGATAGCCAGGCAGTAGGGGAATAGGCCAGTAAATGACTTATATGCAAATATGTACAAATGAATGCATACAAGCTCCTTGGCCAGAAACCAGTCACATTTGCAGTTAACTTAATCTTCCTGGTTACTTCTCCAAATCCGTAGGCTGGATCTTTGCTTTGTGGACAAGAATAGGTTACATTTTTGTGGGGGAGGATGGACATGTTTTGCGGGCTCAGACAGGCTCTGAATACTAACTCACGGGTACAACCTATATATACGTTTTGCAAGAATATCTTTTTCTATCCCCTTGTGGGGAAAATTGAGTTTTCTCCTTATCCATCCTGGCATATTCTGCAGTGTTTCTGAAGACTGGGTTTTGATATTTTCTTCCTGTGGGGACAGAATTGCTGTGGAGGACAAGAAAAGCTTTAGGAAAATGACAGTCCTATCAAAATATTTCTGATGAGGGACTACTTTGATCATGGTAGAATGCGGTGTCATTAATGCTACTTAATCAGTACTTTTTAAATTTCTGAAATGGAAAAATTATCATCTTTGAATAGTGCAAATTGAAGGTACTAGTGATGTCTTGATTTTTTTCTGTGCTACTTTATGAATTTTGTAAGGTCTGAAAAGATTATCGTTATATTATATATTATGTACAAATTTATATTATACATATTAATATTTCTCTCAACTAAATACCAATAACATGGAAGTAATTCCCTTGCTGAGAATATCAATTTATAGCCATCAAAACAAAATCATGGTCTGTAGACCTGCATTTCTGTTCTTTCCATTCAAGAAAAGTATAAGGGCTCCTTTGGGTCTGAGCTTCCCAGGGAATTATTTCTCTCTTCTGCATCCCAGTGTCTTTCCCAACTTCATTGCTTTCTTCATAACCCCTCTCAAGGTCTGATGCTCTTCACATTTTACATCCCTGCATCCCCAGGGCTACTCACTGAGCCTGTCAGATGTTGTAACATTTCCTTTGCTACTGCTGGCAACCCCAAAACATGCCTGTGCGTGAAGGTTATTTTTCTTGCTTAATGAGGTGCTGTGATTATACTGGAATTTCTAGTGTTTGCCATGATGTTAAAGAGTCACCTTGCCTGACATTGTAAATGAACTGTATTTGCAAAGTAAATATTTTCTCAAAGGTTTCAGTTCCCAAAGAGCAAATTTGAAGCTGCCTGGTGTTCAGACGTACTTGAATGTAATTTAGATGATTACTTGCTGAACCATGTGCACTATTCTGCAACATTCTTCAAACTGAGAGCCAAAATTTTTGCTTCTGCCCTGTGTCTTGGCTAAGGCACACAATTACAGTCACCTAGGTGACACTTGAGAACTATGACATTTACCTCATTACCAAGTAATTGTGACTGTAAATGTTGCATTCTGTGCATGTACAACCCGGTTCGCATTCAACAAGTCTCTGGAGTCTAAAGTTTGCCACCTTGTAAAAAAAAAAATAACATGATAGAGATTAAAGCATTGGGCTGGGTTATATGAGAATTACGTCCAAATCCCAAATGCTAATTAGCCTTGGGGCAACAGAGTGTATCTGGTTACTGTTCAGGAGGTCCACAGAAAAGAGTGAAAGTGAAGGGTGGTGGTCCATGCAAAAAGGTGAGTTTTATCCAAGCCATCTCATTTCTCCACCCATCAAATGAAGAAAACTAATAACTTTTTTTCAGTGTGGCTTTGTGAAATAAAGACATAAATTGCTTGTAAAGTGCTTGGAAATCCTCTGATTGAAGATACTGTGGAAGTGAAAATGATTTATTATGTCTACAAATTACGTGTACCTGTGGCTTGGCTTGCACAGAATAAATGACATATTACTAGCACAGGCCAATTAACAATTTTTAAAAGTGTAAAATAGATAAAGAATGCTGCCTTTAATGTATGGTAAAATAATTCAGTTTCAGGCTGATTTTGCTGTATGCTTTCAAATGGATGGGTGATGAGACCCTGAAATCATTTATTCCACTAATCTATCTCTTTTGTTAACTTTTTTCATAAAGAATTCAGGGCTATAAACTATCCTTATGTGAGAGACAATCTACTCTCTCATTCTATTTTTTTCTCTATTGAAAAGACTTGATTATAAAAGTAGAGTTTTATTGTGTTAGTAAATGACATATTACTCTTTCTCTATTAAAAACTTGTTTAAAAGTGCTTGGTTTCATATCTTGGTAACTTTGGTTCTTGTTATGAAGATTCCCTGACTTAACACTGAATCTGTTGTGTAATTACCAGGATAATCAAAAAAAAAAAAAAATCCACCAAGAAAACCTCTAAAAAAAACAACGAAAAGCAAATAAACAAACAAAAAGGCTGAATTTCTGCTGAAAAAATAATTCAATATAACTTTTAAAACAGTGGCAATGAGGTACAACAAGTGTTCTCAGTCCGTTCAAGCCTGTCTACAGATTGCCAGCATAAATCCATTCCCATGCCAGATTGTAAAATGACCTTTGGTAGTTACTTGGCTCTGTTCGTGAAGGCAGCTTTTAATATTCCTCTGGGCAAATGTCAATGGGTGCGTTTTCCACCTTTCAAATTTTCTGTGCACAAAGAATTTACTTCAGTGTGATGCAAACTAATCATTCTGGGGAAAGAGACTTTCCATTAAACTAGTTCCATCTGATTAAAAACAGGTTTTGATATAAGGCCTTTTAAAGAGAGCTTCCTTCACTTGTAAAGAAAGATAAAAGGAAGTAGCTTTAGAAGAGTTAGCAGCTCCTGCTTGCCAAATGAGTTTATTTCCTTTTCACAGTGCAGACTTTCCCTCAGAAATATGTTGTCATCAAATAATTTAAATTGTCATCTCCCATTTTTCACATAATACAAAAAATATATGTCTACTTGCATAAAGACTGTAGAGATGCCTGGAGTATGGCTTCTTCTGGGGTCTTGTCACTGGGAAAGGGACAAGCAAGTTGTCAAACATCGTAAGTATCTATAAGAGCCATTAAGGGGGAAAAGTAGGTGTTGAAAGCAGTGAGAACGGGGGCACTCAGGTGACAAGTACTCAGAGGGTGAATGGGACTGGGAGGGAAGGTGGTACACACCTTTGAATGGTAGCTGCCATGTCACTATCTCTGTTAATTAGTTTCTTAATAGAGAACTTGAGATAGGTTGGGTTTATTTTTGCATAGAGTCCTCTCCTGTCACAGCTTAGTATATGATGCAAGTAACTGCAAACTAAAAGAAAACAAACAGCATGATGGATTTAAGAAGAAGACTTCTCTTAAGAAGAGTGTTTCTACTTACCGGCCTTTGGCAAAAAGCATCAGTATGTATTTTGTATTATGACAGAAATGGAGATTCTGTTTAAAGATAGTATCAGCATTCCTTGGATGGGCTTTAAATCTTAAAAATCAACTCAGCTTGTTGTTTGCTGAATTCTGTTCTCCAGTCATATGTTTTAAGAGAAAGTAGACCTTGGAAACACAAACTGTTTATTTGTAAGGTGTTTTTTAGGCATTTATGTGCTTTGTAGAAGGAGTAAAGATGACAGGGTGTACTCTTTCATATGTTTGAATTGTAACAATACTAAATTACTTTAAAGGGAATAGAGAAGACACAGATGTCACAGAACCCACTAGATTTTTAAGCCTCTGATACCATTTAGTGAGTACCAGCAGTGCTACTTTTTTTTCACACTTATATTTAGATAACTTATATTTAGATAACCTTCCTTCCGCACCCTCCTTCCGCATATTCCTTCCCCATCTTCTGTACCTTCCTTCCATACCTTCTGCACCTTCCTTCCACATCTTCAGCAACTTCCCCCCTTCCTTCTGCACCTTCCTTCCTTCTGCACCTTCTTTCCTTGCACAACTACCTTCATTCTGCACTTTCCTTCCTTTTCTTCCTTTCCTTCCTTCCCACAGCTATCATTTTCAGGGAGCTACTAGGGAAACCGCCATTCGGTTTTTTGAATGTAGCAGAAGGCAGTGGACAGAGAGCTGCAGGAGGAGTGTCAGGGTATCTAAGCCCACATTGCCATGGTTGCAGATCTTATCTGCCTTGCTGCTTCTGGCACATGTGCAACTCCATCTCTCTGTCCAAGTTTTGCTGTGAGCTTGATGATTCAGCACTTCCTAGACATTTTGGTTGTAACAAAGTTGTGAGAGGGCTGACTACAACAGACTTGTCTTCACCTATAGATCCCTAAACATGCAATAAGGGTCAAGGCTACCAAAATTTTTATTTCCATTCCTCAGTATGAAACAGTGTCCAGTGACTCTACTAGATACTGTTACATACCTCCAAAGTCTTTTTTTATGCTCTTGTTTCCCAATAGAATACAGCCTTTTGTCCCTTTCTTCTGGCAAATCTGTCTTAGTGCTTTTTCTGGCTCCAGGATCAGGGCACACGGGATTTCTTCTCACAAAGTGATTTGTGCAAGTTAAGAGCTAGCTCTGGCACCAACATGTCTAAACACTCTTTAGTTTCCTTGACTTTCTCATCATTTAGATTATGCAAATTCAGGTTCCACAGACTTTCTTTAGAGCCACAAATTTATGCAAATATTTTTCTCTTTCTGGGAGTTATTTGTCTGGGTTTAGTGTCCATCTCTATCAGATTTTCCATTCATCTTTTGCAATTCATCGTGAGAACATCTTGGGGCTGCCTTGTAATCATTAACTGTATTACTAAACCCACTAGACAAATAGCTCTACCAGCAAAACCAAATCCAAATGCTAATCCAGTGTGCAAACTTAGGATGTTAGTACTATTTTTTAAGAGTACCTCGGTGCTTCAGAGGTTTAGTGAAACCTTTATGGGATTCTGGGTTTGTTTGTTTAGGTATTGTTTGGTTGGGGTTTTTTGGGGGGGAAGGGCTCCCACGTATGCTTCCTCTGGAATATGAGTGGAATTTTTGAGCATTTGACAGTTTAAACAGAGCTTCTATCTCATTGTGGAAGAGACAAGCAGCAGCAATTATACAAGCAGAGACAATAACAACATTTTCTGCATAGCCCTTTTTTTTTTTTTTTTTGCTACAGCAAAGATGACTCATTGAGTCCACTGTTTAAGATACCAACATGGGAAACCCTAAGAAGTGGGTCTAAACACTTTTCCCTATTTGCACTTTATGCTGCACTAAGGCTGTGTTAGCTCCAGGAAACTGTTGTCCCTTCAGGGACAATATAACAATGTCTATTAAACTGCAGAGGGACCTAACCGCAAGTGTAGGCTTTAGTGAGACTCGTTCTTACTCTACTGGAGGGAGGAAAAACCCTGCAGAACTTTCTGGAATTGTGTTCTTATTCATGTATGTCCCTGCAGTACTGAATAGTAGAAATGCATATAGTTATGGAATTTTGCTGCTGATTTCTGCTTCTTCCTGTGGTAAAAAATTAGGGATCTTTCAAGGGCATTTGTAGCAGTTCTACACTGAGATTTTCCTTAAAGTTTCCTGAGCGGCTATGACCAGCAGGGACAAACCCTTCAGTTTTCTCCTAGTGGGCATGTTATTTCAGTGGAGGGAGGAACATAGAGAAAGGAAGAACAAGATCATCTGCATTTGCCATGACATCACTAAATTTCACCTTCTCCAAAGACTTGCTAGAGAAATTCAGCCACAGATACCCTAATGACCATTTGTCTTCAAGTTCAGGGTAACTTCCAGGGATGATGAGTACTCACAGGTATTTTTGCCACCAGGAACTAAGGAAATGTTGAGCACTCTCTGCTGCTTGGAAAATCAATGAGATCTATGTTGTGCACCTTGTAACATGCTTTAGCAAAGCTAATCTTTTTGAGAAAGTCAGCTCCTCCCTCATTTAAAATGGACACCTCCAATTAATGAACTTTTCTGAATACTTTGATTTCACCATGACCTAAGTCTCCCCATCTAAGATGAGGGAAATAATATCACTTCATCTGATGGAGATTATAAGGATAAAAGCAGTGCTTGCAAAGCTCCCAGATAACATAGTAAGGAGAATTACAGAATAATCTATTGGAAAGTAATGATTCTGCACTAAGCACAAGGACTGGCTGGCATGTAATAAAATGCAAGGCTGGTGACTGCGATTTTAGAAACTCCAGTTGAGCCTGTGAACTGAAGACAGGATGCTACATGGGAGAGGGAAACTATGTATGATTATATTGTCAAAAATCACCTAAAGGCAGAGGAATTGTCCTTTTATCCTGTTGAAACCTTACTGTGGTCAGTAAGAAAGAGTTGCTTCAGATCTAAAAATGCTCTGGCTTTGGACTAGGGGGTCAGCCCTGGTGTTACCCTGTGTGTGGAGAATAGTGCAGAAATCTTAACCTCAGAGAGAAATTTCAAAGTACTGCCTTTGTCTTTTGATGGAGATATCTGGACAGGATGTGTATCTAAATATGACCACTACATAATGGGCCATGAACTTTAAATTTTGGGGGGAAATTTTGGGAGTCCTTGGTATTGACTCAACTGCTTTGTGTTTCACTAAGTAAAAAAGAGGGGAAAATTATGTCCAGAGACTAGGGAAAACAAAAATAGCCCTTCCTGCTTATTGAGATTCACCGTTAAATGTCAACAGTAGTTCAGGGAAAAAAAAAAAACAAACCCACAAAACAAACAAACAAAAAAATAAATTGTTTGTTTGTATGTAACTTACATCAAAAAGGCTTTAAAAAAAATAAGGGGAGGCAAACAAGACAGAGTGCATTAGCTTTTCCTCCTGACATCAGCAGAAGTCAACCGAGCTGTATTTCTGAGTGCCAGCAGCAAAAAAAGTCAAGCTGCAATTTTGTTGGGGTAGGTGGAAAAAGTAATATATAGCCTTTAGTGATGCATATTTTATCACATGCTGGGGAGAAACTGCAGTAGCCCCATAGCACTGTGATCTATAAAAAGATTCATTTAATAAGTCCCAAAAATAAAATAGAGCTAATTAAAACTCTGTTATAAACGTCATAGTGCAAATTTTAGTCAGAATGGAGGATCAAGTAGAAGTTTTAAATAGAAATTAAATATTCCAACAACATATTTGACAGTATTGTGGACTTAGGTGTTCATGTAGAGTGGAAATAGCATGTGTGGTGGATTGACCTTGGTGGGATACCACGTACCCATCAAAGCCATTTTATCACTCTCCTCCTCAGCCGGACAGAGAAGAGAAAATGTAACAGAAGTTTTATGGGTCAAGATTAGGGACAGGGAGATTACTCCATCAAGGGCAAAACTTACTCAACTTGGAAAAAATTAGTTACCAATCAAATCAGAGCAGGATAATGGGAAATAAAAACTAAATCTTAAAATATACTCCTCCCACGCCTACTTTCCCCCTGGGCTCAACTTTACTTCTCTGCCTCCTCCCCACCAGAGGCACACGGGGACAAGGAATGGAGCTTGTGGTAAGTTCATTGCATGTTGTCTCTACCTCTTCTTTTGGCTATGAGGGAGGACTCTTCATACTCTGCCCTTGCTTCAGCATGGAATGCCTCCCATGGGAGACAGTCTTCCATAAACTCCTCCAAAGTGGGTCCTTTCCATGGGCTACACTTCTTCACAAATTGCTGCAGCATGGGTGCTTTCCATGGTGAATAGTGCCTCAAAAACAGATTGCTCCAATATGAGTCAGCCCCAGGTCACAAGTCCTGCCAGGAAATCTGCTCCAGCATGGGGTCCTCTCTCCACAGGGTCACAGGTCCTACCAGAAGCCTGCTCCATCATGGGCTACCCACAGGGTCACAGCTTCCTTCAGGCACATCCACCTGCTCTGGTGTGTGGTCTCTCACACACTGCAGGTAGGTATCAGCTCTACTGTGGACCTCCATGCGCAGAGGACAACCAGCCTCACCCTGGTCTTCACAACAGGCTGAAGGAGAATCTCTAATACAACACCTGGAGCACCTTCTCCCTCTCCTTCTTCACTGATCTTGGTGTCTGTAGAGTAGTTTTTCTCACACAGTCTGGCTCCAGTTGCAGTTGCTGCACAGTTTTTTTTTCCCTTTCTTAAATATGCTGTCACAGCTGCTACCAATAGCATTGAGGGGCTTGGCCTTGGCTAGTGGTGGACCCGCCTTGGAGCTGGCTTTATAGACAGAGGGGAAGCTTCTGACATTTTCTCATAGAAGCCATAACTGTACCCACCAGCACCACCACCAAAACCTCACCACACAAACTCAGTATGTGATACACGAAAAGGCCATATATCTATTGAGCTCAGGGCAGAGAAGCAGGCACTGTTTCATGCTAAGCGTACTGAACTTGTGTTAGAACAGGGTTTCCTGGTCATCATCTTCCACAGTGACATTCATAAAGGCTTTTTGTTGTCCATTCTGCAGTTCACAGGTTACCCATCTGATCTTTCACAGAAACATATGCAGAAAGCGGCTCTCCTGTGATTCTCCAGTTGTATTGCAGACTGCAATACCTCCTATGCAGGAGGAGATGTTAACACACCACTTTGATTGGGAAGCAAGTAGGGGTAGAAGAGCAGCAGTGATTGCAGAAGATGGAGCATAATTCATTTTTCATGGGTCATGCTATCAATACTGCCATTTACTTCACCAAGTTTTGATACCACAAGCCTTACAGCTTTCTGAATCTATTATTTCAAAGACTCTCAACAGCTCATGTTTTTCTGAGGCTGAGAAGTGCTTTAAAGTGCCATTCTTTTGATACACACATACAATGCCTACTTAAAAGTAAAAGGAGAGAAAAACTGGAAAGACCAAAGTATGAGGGTATCCACATTCCCCTTCTACATGTGCAAAATTGTCTATGTGGGATAAACCAGCATACTTCAATGGAAATCTGACATATAAAACTAACACTTACAGGGAAGGGAAGGTGCAGAAAGGTGCATGAAGGGAAGATGTGGGAAGGTGTGGGAAGGTGCGGGAAGGGAAGGGAAGGGAAGGGAAGGGAAATGGCCCATACAGTCAGCAGAAAAATTTGTTTCTGAACTCAAACACAGGAACAAGTTCAGCTCTGTACATTCTAGCAAGCACCATAGTCATCAGGACATAAGCTGGAAAGGGCATATGGTTCATCATTTGTGTCTTTGTACTGCTACTGAGAGCTTCACAAACATACAAGAGCGACAACCAACCCTGAGTTTTTTGTACTTGAATTAAACACTCTTTCATTAATTGAATTTCAGTAAGTCTGGCCTCTTTTTGATCCGTTTAAAATCGTCATCANTAATGCTCCCTCTGCTGTCGGCACAGTTATCACACCAGGGGCCACAGGAGACCCCAACGGATTTTCAGACTGTGCCTACTCCGTTTAAAGTAAATTTTACTTTAAAGTTAATTTCACCTCATTTTTTTATATTAGACATGGAACTATTGAAGGTTCTTTGAACGGAGTCATGGCCTATTAACAGGTCATTTCCTATACAGTAGATCTTAATGAATTCCTAAAAATCAGTGCACTTTACTGTTATTAGTACTTTAAAGTGATACTGGTAATATTTTTTCCGCCTACATGCTTCATTGGCACTATTATGTCTCTGTGTGACACTCATCATCAGACGTTATCCCTAGGCCTTGAGATATAAGAAATGCTTAGTGAGAGAATTCAGAGCTTGTAACAAGATGTCCTAGAAAAACTAAAGGTATTAATTAGTGAAATTCATCACTTTTTACTTAGCATTGCAAGGAGTTTTTACCCAGGGTCTTTTGTTGTCACTTTTCTGCCATCATTTCACATTGGTTTTAAATGCATATTTTTTTATCTTGCCTGGAATAAAAATGTTTATATCCATTTGGAACCTACATTTAGTAATACTAATCTCCATACAGAAGATCAAAATGTCATTGACAAAATATTCCAAATGGGTTTCTTTTGTGGGTTTCCTGTAGATTGCTCCTCCAGAGAGAGAAATGTCCATCAGTACCAAAGGAAGAGGGAATAGTTTCCTTAGCGTAATATTTGCACAGAAGTCCTGTGTTCACACCTGACTTCACAGGGTGCTTTTGCCACCTTTCTCTCAAAAGGTTTTTGTCTGTCTCCATGTAGGAATAAAACCCCTCTTTCAGGGAAAGAGAGTTGCAAAGCAAAGCACAGAGTATAACTAGCCCCCTCCCCACAGTAAATGACGAGGACTCTGAGAGCACTTGTTCTACTTGGCCACACAGACACAAACATTCAGATCAACTTCACTGCTCACAGACGAGGAGGGCAGAAAAATATCATAAAGAAAAACTTCTCAAGGTCTGTTCATCACAACATCCAGATTAACATTTTATTTCACTTGAGCCTATTTTGCAGTACTTACAGAGTATGAGGAAGACACTGTCCACCTTAGTCCAAGTGTTTTCTAGGGCATCCTAATTGAACTCAGTGTAAATGAATTAAGGCATTAGAAGGCCCATTTGATATTGTTTTAGTTTATAATATAGGAAATTAAAATGTTACATTTTCAACTTTATAAACATTTTAGGGAACCATCTATCAAGTGCAAGCTGGCAAATTCTTTGGCTCAGCATGTGACAGCAATGAGTTTATCTCAGAATCAATGACTGAATTGGTGATTTGGGACTGATTAGTCTGAGCAATCCATTTGCAGGTTTGAATGAAGTAAGTGATGTGTGACTTAGGAAGACGGAGCAATATCAATAATGTAATTCTCAACAGAAAAAAGTAAGATAATACAGAAGCAGTGTATTTATTCTAGACTGTCTTTACTGGTCTATATAATGGCAGGAAAAAAAACCACAAAGAAAGTCTAGGTGACAGCTGTATTTCAAAATAAATTCTAAAATAATTTTTAAAGTGTGGGACATCACATTAAAGTGATGTCTCTTGCTCAAGCAGAGATAACGCACAAGACTTTTGTTGACTCTCTAGTCAACAACTGCTGTGTTTTGCAATGTGGCAAAACTCACTTGTCTGAATTATAAATGGATGAGAACATTCTTGATAATGGAATTAGAATGTGAAAAAGCATCATTAAGGAAGAAGACATGTTAATTAATGGTATGTCTCCCTCAGAATACATTGCTTTTCTACATCAGCATTATAAATAATTGAGTAACCTCTTGAGGCAGTCATCCAGAGACTGTTTGTAAAAGGTGGAGCTTCGGGGGGAAAAAATCTGAATAAAGGCTGTAGTAAAGTGAAGTGGGAATATGCAGTTGTAAGTCAGAGGTCAGTAAAGCAAAATACAACTAAGGGTTCAGTCCTTCTGTTGTACTTTACCACAGTTCATATAATTATTCTGTAGTGATTGTTTTTGCTAGGAGATTAAAGTACACAGTTGACCTCTTCCTCATTCCAACATTCAGTATGAGATTTAAAATGCCAAAATGTAGTTGGCTATTACATAAAATTACACTGCAAAGGGTATTAATTGAGTCAAAGCTCACTCGTATGGCCTGCACATCTGTTATTTCTTTCATATTAGCATATTGCATGCAACTTTTTCCTACCAGATGTCAAAGGGTTAAATTATGTTTATACATAAAATGTGACCTCTGAGACATAGACAGCAGGAACTGTGACTTTGAATTACAGAGTAGGATGCTATGCAGCAAGGCCAAAAATAACCCCTAGGAGGTCAAATTTGTCTGGAGAACTTAGGTAAGAGAGTGTGTGTCTGGGTCTCTGTGTCCATGTGTTTGTTCATTTCATTCATCTGAAAAAAAAGAAGGCCAATATGACTGCTTTGTTACTCATCATCCTCAGTATTCATAATTACATTACTTTTTGTTTTGATTTTTCTGAATTTGACAGACAGAAGATGTCTTAAGGAAATTAATTTCCCATACATTTATTACCTTCAACAGCTGAGCAAATAATTGTAACTCATACTGGCACCAACAGTTTTAGGGGAGAAAAGTAAGGAAAACAGCCACATCCATTTGGCTGGTAGCTGCCTGCTGGTGAGGATGATTACCTGTGGTAGGATCTAGTTACAACCAGCGCTGCCTCTCACATGGTTGCCATGCCAAGGAGGAGAGAGGTAGGGCCATGTGAAGGGAGGTGTATGCACTACAATGGGCATTAAGGGTGCCCAAATTATTATAATGATTATCTCTTACAAGCCATGGAAAATCTGAAATGTGAGTGGGTATTGGCTCTCTCTCCTTCATCTCCTCTTCTTTTTAAGACAGTATCAATTTTTCTCTGCCATATTTTTTCTTTATAAACTCTAATCATGGAGGAAGGAAGGATATTTGCACATGTGAAAAAAATTCATTGAATTCATGGATTAAGAAGATCATCATCATGGGTAGGCTTCGTAAATGAAGATCCAGGGAGGTCTCCACCCACGCTCCTCATCAGCACCCCTTACAAGCACGCTGATGACTGAAAAAGCCAATGCGGGACAGACAAGAGCGGTTGCAAAAGGCACAGCAGAAGGACTCCCCAGGAGGTACAACCTGCAAGACACGGTTCTTTCTATGCAGTCTTTTCTCCTCAAGAGTCATCCTGCGTGCCCTTTCAAAAACATCTGCGGCATTAAAAATAGTGTGTCTCCAGACCTCCCGATTGGAGGCTAGAGTAGACCAGTTAAGGTGATCAATATGACCAAGGCTGAGATATTGTTTCAGGGAGTCCTTGTATCTCCTTTTTGGGGCTCCTCTCTTGCGACAGCCATTGGCAAGTTCACCATACAGTATGATTTTAGGGAGGCGGAAGTTCTTCATCCTGGAGACGTGCCCTGCCCAACGCAGCTGCGTTCTCAGCAGCATGGCCTCAATGCTCACACTCAGTGAAGGCTGTCACGCCTGCTCACACTGGCTCACTTGCTGAGTGTGTGGAATCGCTGCCGATTCAAATCTGCTGCGGCTTCCACACTTTGTCACGTCAGCCTCTCGCCGATCTTGCGAAGGCTGCCTGCTCGCCCCGGTTCTCTCTGCTCTCTCTCTTAGCTTGCCTGTCTCCAGGAAAGCCTCTCCCACCTGGATCCTCTCAGTAACTCAAAGGAACAGCTCTTACCGCTGTCACGCCTGCTTGCGCTGGCTCGCTGGCTGAGTGATGAGTTAATAAAGTAATTAAGTAATTTAATGAAGTAATGAGTTAAGTGAAGAGTTAATGAAGAGTTAAGAAATGCTTGTCCTCTATTCAGTCTGTTTTTCTTTCTGTTTTATTTCTTTCCACTGTTTCTAGGGAGATTTTTGTTACTCTTTGCTGTGGTAGAAGTCAAGGATGCTAGCTGTCTTCAGCCGCGTGGTCCAACTCCAGGAAACCACGCTGAGTGAGTTACTGCAATATGTGAAAACAGTGTGACAAGTGTGTTTTACACTCCCCTTGAATCAAATGAGTGAGTGTAAATTAAATTTTGCACTAACTTTCTCAAAACTGCTAGCATTCAATTGGTATCTGAATATTTACGCTTCATGAAAAATAGAGNCCTCTCCTGATGCAGCCCAGGATGCGGTTGGCCTGTGAATATACATTGTGAATATATACATTGTGAATATACATTGCTGGCTCATATCCAGCTTTTCATCTATTATGACCCCAAATCCTTCTTTGCACAGCTGCTTTCAACGAGTTTCTCACCCAGTCTGTACTCGTATCTAGGATTACTCCTACCCAGATGCAGGACCTTACACTTGGACTTATTAAACTTCATTTTATTCTCTTGGGCCCACTCTTCGAGTTTATCCACATCCCTCTAGATGGCATCCTCTCCTTCTGGCCTATCAACCCCACCACTCAGCGTTGTGTCATCCGCAGACTTGCTGAGGATGTACTTAATACCCATGTCTAGGTCATTCATAAAGACATTGAAGAGCACCAGTCCCAAGACAGAGCCCTGAGGGACACCACTCATCACTGCTCTCCACCTAGACAAAGAGCCATTGACCACAACTCTCTGGTTGCGTCCTTCCAGCCAATTTCTTATCCACTGAGCAATCCACCCATCAAATCCATATCTCTCCAGTTTTGAGATAAGGATGTCATGAGGAACCGCATTGAAGGCCTTATAAAAATCCAAGTAGATGACATCAGTCAGTCTTCCCTCATCAAGTGCTGCAACCACTCCCTCATAGAAGGCCACCAGATTGGTCAGGCACGATTTGCCCTTAGTCAATCCATGTTGACTACTTAGTATCACCTCTTTATCTTGCGTATTTCACCTATTTTAGCAGTGTACAAACAGAGTAAATGTATTTTTTGCCATTATAAAAAATCAGGGGCTTCCAGCCACTCTGCTAGAGTGGTGTTCAGTTGAGGCTTTGAAGAATGGTAAACAGATAGTCAGGAAGTAGAGATCTCCAAGAAATTTATTACCCAAGAAGATACAAAGCACTGTGATCTAGCAGCCTGAACATAAGGAATGGGGAATTTAGTTCTATCTCTGATTAGCTATCTGTACTGAAACATCTTTTACTGCTTCTTTCTTTGTCTCAGTTTCCCCTATGATGTTGGGCAATCATCATCTCTTGTCGATCTGTCAGTTGTAAAAACTGTAGGCTGCTGGTTTGTTTTTTTTTCTCCTGTGTTTATACTGACTATTACTGGTCCCTCTGGTCCCAGAATCTTGCAATAGTCTGAAAATTATTGTTTCTGAAGGTAACCACCAAAATATGTTGTTGATAATATACATGCAGCCATTCATCCCGGTGTGGCCTTCCCATTAGGTGAGTTGTTCCATCTATTGACAGCCCTCATCACTACATGGCAGATATTACCATGGAACAGCTGGCATTCGAAAGCTGGAAACAGCATCACCACTTCCTTCCCCCAGGATCTGTTAAGTGACCTGGAAGTATATCCAGAGATCTTTATGTGAAAAAAAAACAGTGTTTCATCCTGCTTTGTGGGGCTCCTCTTTAATTAGCTGGTTGCACCTGAATTCAGTCTTCCCTCTTTCTGGTAAAAACATGCATTGATGGGTGGCATGGATGCAGAACATGTCAGGATTCACTCTGAACTCTCCTGACTCCTCATGCCAGAGCCTGGGCTTCTGGATTTCAGTGAAGCAGGCATTGCAAACTGTGGGAATCTGCACTATCAGACAGTTCCTCTTCAGGACAGACCTGTTAGACAGCATGCATTCCTGATCAGCATGCAGTAGGAACAGCTTCAGGGCTGAGACATGCCCTGGGACACTCTGGAAGAGTGCTTTAGCTAGTGCTGTGTAATGACATGTGGGAGAAAGGAGACATAAAAATGTTTGGTAAAATTCCCTTCTCAAAAATGCAGGAAAACTCATGCTATGTAGCACAACTTCTCAATTTAACTTTTTTGCAACAAAAAGGCAAATAATGAAAAAACATCTGTGAGAAACAATTGATTGTTTGTCCAACATCCAAACTTACCTTTGTACCTTTTTATTGCAAAGCACAACTGCAGCACACTGCTTCAATGCTCCCTCTATTTCAAATGTCGTGTTTGAATGTCTTAATTGTTGGTTCAGTTGTCATAAACCATGAGGAATGTTGACTGAAGGTCTCATGGCAAAGGAGGATAGGAGCATTGTGTTTAAGTTGCCTAGGGCATACGGGACAAAGGCTTCCTTGTTTCAAACAGAGTAAACTCATCAAGTCCACATTGTTTCAAGTTGGGTTTTGCCCTGGGATCAGAAATGGTTAGTATGAGTGAAAGCAAAAAAAAAAAAACAACAAGTCATTTACAATCCCTTGGGGAAAAATTAAACAAAATGCAATAGTAGACCAAGAAACCAAACATCTTTCTTTGATTATTTTTCTTCCATACTCATCTATATGTGGCGATTGTTGTCATCACTGCTTTGTAAAGTGAGACTGAATTTTACCACTACGTAGTTAGAGTTTAGGGTTTTTGCAGGGGGGTGGGGGGGTGTAAGGAAGTGTTTGTCCTTTGGTTTTCTGCTGTGTGGTTTTTTTACTTTGTGAAAAAAAAAAATAAATTTTATGAGGAATAAAAGGGTCAAACAAACTCTGAATCCTGCAATGGAAAATACAAAGGGTTTCACATTGTTCATTCATGCCTCTTTCAGCTGTAATTAAGCAGCTAATGCTCCAGATGGCTTAGTTTTCAAAATTAATAAATTTCAGGTCTGCTGAATGCTTTATTTCAAAACTTGTAAACTAATAACCAGAAGCTTTCAGTAACTTCAGTTGTAAATTTTGCAAAACACTGGGGGTTTTGTGACATTTGCCATGTGGAACAGGGCTGTAGCAACCCGAAGTTTGCTCTTTCTGTAGCACTGTGCCACTCGACTCATGCAGTTCCCAGAATGCAGTTCATGCCCAGCAGCCCCTCTGGTGAAGATTCAGCATTTCTCCCACTCAGACATTGCCTGCTATCTTTGCATTAGTTTTCAGGGATGGACTGAAATTTTGGCAAGGGATGTCTGAATGGAGACATCTGGCCCTAACAAAATGAGACTCCTGCTTGTTGCTTGGGACAAGTATGTGCAATACCACCAGCATCAGCATTAAAGCAATTTGCCACAGTTGCTTGTGGAGATCAACTGAACTGAGTTTCTATTTGTTCCCTGTCTGTGGCAACCATCTGCTTGCTTTAGGAGGGAGTCTGCAGATACATGGCATGTTCTTATCCTGCATGCTCAGGCCTGAGTTGCAGCTAGCCTATGCTGGGACATACC
>VWZO01008426.1:0-27807 GCA_013396975.1 Bucco capensis | reverse complement strand
CAGGCTGCCCAGGGAGCTGCTGGAGTCTCCATCTCTGGAGACATCCCAAAGCCACCTGGACACATCCTGTGCAAGCATTGTCTTCTGACTCCTCCCCCACTCTTCTTATCCACTTCTTATAATGATTCTTATCACATCCATCTTAATTAATAGTTTCCCACAAGGCAATATAGCAAATACAATCAAAGTATAAGGTAGCAGTGCATTTAGTGTAGTTTGTTCCTCAAAAAAACCATGAGGGCTTTGTTCATGAAGTTCATCAAGTTGTTAACACATAAACCCAGCAGTACATTTCTAATGAAATGCATTGACTCCAAACCTGGGATTTTATGGTAGCACTGACACAGGCTCCCTAGGGAAGTAATCCCAGCACCACAGCTGACAGAGCTCCAGAAGCATTTGGATAACCTCCTCAGGCACAGGGGGTGAGTTTGGGCTTGTGTTGTGCATGGCCAGGAGCTGGACTGGAGGATGCTGGTGGCTCCTTTCCAACTCAGGCCATTCTGTGGTTTATCAGGAGAGCTCTGAAGGACCAAAGCTCCTCAGCCGAGTGCCTGAAGCTCCTAAGCAGTGCTTCCCAGCTCAGCCAGCACCCGACACGGGCTCTGCCTCCCTCTGCTGGTCTCTCTGCCTCCAGGCCTTGCTTAGCATGTCTTCAGCAAGTCGTCTTCTCTCTCTCTCCAGCTCCCTGCAAGGAGGTTGGAGTGAGATGGGGTAGGTCTCTTCTCCAGGGTTAACAGGGAGAGGACAAGAGGAGATGGCCTCAAGTTGCAGCACGGGAGGTTTAGATTGGGTATAAGGAGGAGTTTCTTCCCTGCAAGGGTTGTTCAGTCTTGGCCCAGGCTGCCCAGGGAGGTGCTGGAGTCTCCATCCCTGCAGGGGTTGAAGGGACATTGAAAAGCTCTCCTTAGGGCCATGGTTTAGTGTCCTGGGGGTGATAGGGATGCTCGGACTGGGTGAGCTTCGAGCTCTTTGCCAACCTTCCTGACTCTGATTCTGTGACTTCCTCAAGGCTCTAGGCTCTCCTGCAGCAGCCACCCACTGTGGGCAAGCTGGTGGTTATGCTCTAGTTGTCCTAAGGGAAAGCTCAGGGATGTTTTTGACAGTGCTTTTGTACAATTTGGGTTGGGGTAGGTTTTTTTGTGCACTTTAGTTTTGTGCCTGTCTAGTGACCTCAGTCCAGTCCTGTGGCCAGCAGGAAGCTCCCAGCCACAGGCACCTCAGCTGCAGCTCTGGGGAGAGCCTGGCACAGCACTGCCCTTGGGTGCTGGCTGAGGGAGTTAGGACTTCAAAGCCTGGCATATCTTCTCTCCTCAGCCTAGATCCCAGTGTAACTCATTGCACAGATTGATTAGATCACCTAGGTGCTCACTTGAGCTGTACAAAGCAAGCCTTGTCAAAACTAGATCAGAAAGCCTTTGGGAGAACTCATTACCCTTTCTTTTCTAGGGAAGCAGGAATTGGAAATACTATTTTATCAGTTTAATTTTATTATGCAAAGATTCCCTCCCCCTTTCCCTGCTCTAAATGCCTCAAGCACCTTCCTTATCAGCTCCTCAGCTCTAGCACGTCCTTTCTCAGCTGTTAGCAGGTAGCTAAGCAATGCTGAGAACCTACACTCTTTTATCTGCCCAGCAAGCAGGAGCCCCCATCCCTCCTACTGCCTCCAGGACTCCTGATTGCTAAGCCAAGGCTCAGATCCAATCAAAGCAGAGTGAACATGGAGACGTGGCACTTGGTGACATGGTTTGGTGGCATGGGGGTGATGCTTGGACTTGATGAATTCAGAGGTCTCTTCCAACTTTAGTGCTTCTGAGACTCTGCTCCATTAGCTTTCAGAGAAAGGAGTCAAAAGTGTGAAGCAAGAGAAGAAAGGAAACAAATATAAATCATTGAAACAGAGAATAGGGGGGGAAATAGGCAAAAGAGGATGTAACAACACTGCCTGCCTGAAGCACAAGGACAAACCCTGAGCTTGATTGTGGTACTCAAATAGAGAAGAGGATTCCACTGGTTTCATGCAGAGCTTGGCTTGATGCCTCTGATCTCTTTTCCACCTGAAATATCCCCTCCAGGCAGCAAATAGACTGCTTCTCCCTTTCCTAGCTCCTGCCTGCTGCTGCTTGTTCTATCCTACAGGCATCTGTGGGTTCTGAATACCTCTAAACCTATCCAATCCTGCCTTGTTTCTGACACTACCACAGTGCCTGTCCCTTCCAGAAACCACAGCCAGCTGCCAGGCCTTCCTCCCCCTTCCAGGAGCTCAGAACAAACCCAGCAGAGTCTCTCTTCACAGCTAAGTCTCTAGGCTCCTGGATGAATCTCAAGACCTCTGCAATCAAACTAGATCACTCCTTTTCTTTAAAGGCTATGTTAGCCTTGCAAGGTATCCAAGAAAAGCAAGAGTGTGGATGTGAGGAGCAGGAGCTGATCTCTCTAAAAACTAGAACAGAGCTAGAATGAGCCAGAGAGGAAAAGATCAGTGAGGAGAAGCAGCTGCCTGGAGAGCTCAGCACTGCAAAGAATGCAGAAGAGCAGCATGTGCACAAATGGCTCTTGTCACCAACACTTCTTGCTGAATGGTGCATCCTTCCTTGCCAGATGAATCCCCCTCAGGTGCTCTAGGATGTCTGTTGTCCTCAGTCAGTGACACAGCATCAATCCCTGGCAGAGGGCTTCTGGGCAAAAGGACTTGACCCTGCGTGTGGTTCAAAGCTCAAGCTGGCTCCCCACAGCCCCTCCCTTGTGTGAAGCCACCAGCAGTGACACTAGACCCCAAAGTGTTGCATTTAGGGGTTCTTCTTTCACTTGACATCCTCCCTGAGCAGAAGGCTGAGCGCAGGCAGGACAGAGCAGCTCAGGGCCTGCTGGGGAAGGTTCTGCTCCACAGAGCTGAGGAGAGTGGGTGAGATCTCTCAGGAGGAGGAGCAGCACTCACCAAACCCACAACCTTCTCAGGAACCTGAGAGCCTGGCTCTGGCCTTCCCTGGAACTGAAAGGCAGCATTTCCTGGGGGTGAAAGAGGCAAATCAGCCCTCAGTTAGTAACCTGTAGGAGTTTGACCATAAAAGCTCTGACTGTTTTTCCAGCTGCTTAGGTGGGCAGCCCAAGCCTAGCCATGATGATGATGAGGTGGGCAGCCAAGGGAAGACAAGGCTTCTTCAAGCAGCCCTAGCCAGGTGTCAACTAGCTGTGAAGCTGCAGGCTCAAAGCTTGCAGTGATTGACCCCACAATGGTGTCAAGAAGCTTGTGATTGATGTATGTGTGTTGCAGTGAGAGCTGAGAAGAGCCCCCAGATGCCAAAGGTTGCCTGTTTTCTCTCCAGATAATGCCAGCTGCTCCAGGAAACTTGTTTCTCCTTTCAACCTTGCCTCTTCCAAAGTTTGGAGCTGTTTAGTAGCTGCTAACATCTCCTTTGAGAGATTGCACTGTGAGGTTTCAGCTCTCCCCACCCCCTGGAGAGGCTTGGGGTTCCCACTGAACAGCTTCTGCTATCTTCTGCACTCATTAACCCTCACTATTAACTGATAATTAAGAATGGGGAGCAAACTTCACTGAGCAGGATGGAAGAGAAATGCAAGACTGGGGTGGAGATAGAGTTCAGCTGCTTTGGGGAGAGATTTGGTTAGTTAGAGCCTTGCAGATGCTGAAAAGCAGAAGTCAATAAAACATCCTCAGCACACAGGTTGGGTCATGCTAGAGCTGAAAGCACAGTGGGTGTGTGGAGAGCAGAACTGCTTAAAAATGGAAGGCAGAAGTAAGTGAATGACTGAGCTGGGAACATCTGCATCTCCATCCACTTGTCATGATGAAATGCACTGAGGGTAAACACTTCATCTACTGGGAAGACAAAATGCTTGGAGGAAAAGAAGTTTTTTGTTGCTCTGGTAGAGCTTTTTGTGCACTTTCCCATGTGGATAATGTCATAGGAACTTGGTGAGAGAGGCAGCAGCAGGAATCTTGAGGCAACTGGAAGTATTTTGTCCTGGGGTGTCACTTCTCCTGGTGTGAGTCACCCTTCTCTCTCTTTTTTCTCCTTGATCAATCCCCTTCCCCACATGCTTCCCTTCAGGAATTGCTAAGCAAATCCTGCTTCTCAATGATTGGGGTGGTTTTTGAGTGGTGCTCATCAGGAATAGTTGCATCCTGAGCTAGGCAGCAGGGTAAAAGCAGAATAAAGCAGAAGTTACTCAACTATTCATGGCCATACGGTGTATCACTGACTTGAAAGGCACTGCATAACCCTTGGCTCAGCAGTTGTATTAGTACAGAGTTTCCTGTTCAAAACATGCCAAAGTGATGTTTCTTCAAGTGTTTCTGATGCTCAGTTTGGCCTTTTGCCAAGATGCCAGGTTTTCCCATCAGCCTTGACATGGACAATACTTCCGAGCCTGGTTTGAATAGCAAGATCTCATTCCTCTTTCCTTCCCTCAATCCAGCTCTACTCCACCTGAGCTCAGCTCCACTCTGTCCTCTTCACTGCTTCAAAGGATGCGTGGGCTTGGTTCTGTCTTCTGCTGACAATCACTTCACTCACTCAGTGCCAATCCCATCTCAAACAGGAATGTGTCTTCCTGATGGCAATTCCACAGGACCAGCAATGGCTCAAGTGCCTTCTGCCTCCTTGCCCTCCCAGCTTGGGTGGCTGAGCCATTCCCAAAGCAGCTGTCAAAGCACTAGGATTAAAGGATGTTGTGACACAAATGATGGCGTTGGGGCTCTATTAGCACTGATTAACCTCTTAGTAAAGAAATAGCTGCCAGAAGAAGGCAGGATGTGCATTGATCTGATGGAGCTGTGCCACAGCCCCAGAAGCTCTCCCAGCAAATGGAGCTGGCTGGGAAGCTGAGGACACTGTCCCAAGCTGTTGTCCTCTGCCAGGGTCCCAGCATCCTCAGGATGCTTTGTATTTGGCCTGTAAAGCAGCATGGCTGGAATTCTGGAGAGGATCAGCTGACCACCAATTTCCTGGATGCATGTTTGGCTTGGGATGCTTCTCCTCTCCTTGTCATTATTTTGTTCTGACATGCAATTATTTTGATACTTCCTTCTTGGAGTGTATTGCCTCCTGTTTGGAACATGAAGCCTGTTGCAGGGAGCCCTTTGCTGGAGAATTAGGAGTAATGATGCTTTACAAAAGGCAGAATTGAGCTTTTGGGGCTTCTTTGTGGAAAGCTTTCCCAATATTTGCCAAGTTTGAGCTGTTTTGCTTGTGTGACTAAAGATGCTCTTGTCCCTGCTGTGAGGAGTGGAGCTCTTTCTTCCACAGCATGTGATGCAGACATGAAGGAGTCAGCCCTGGCTTTGGGCACCTGCATGGAACAAGGCCTGGAAGGGGTTGAAATCAAAGTGTCTCAGGGACAGCAGGAGATCTGCTTTCAGTGCTTCTTCTCCCAGCTCCAAGATCTCACTCTGCTATAGGTCTTGCTTCTTGCTGAACTTTATAATCCATTCACTTCCACGTGCAAGGTAAGAAGCTTCCTCTTTGGGTGAGCTCTTTAGCCACTGCCTCTGCTCCCAGCCTTATTCTTCTTCTCCTTGGCATCCTGCTGGAAGGTTTTCAGCAGGTTTTTGCTTTTTATTTTGGTATATACACTAGACAAAAGAGCTTTTTCCTCTTCCTGAGCCAAAGCAGGTCGTTCTGCTCTTAGGGCAAGATGCTGGGCTGGTGCCCTCTGCTCTTGTTGTTGAGTTTCCACTCTGTGAACTCTAAAACCAGCTGGGCTTTTCCTTCCTCTTTTCCTTCTGATTCTTCATCTCTCCAGTTTTCTAATAGTTCTGTTGGTGACATCTGCAAAGAATAGAGAGGCTTTGACTCCAAGGGCCTGACACAACACAAAGCTTGCTGATAGTACACAGATAGAGGAAGAGAACAGCAGGGAGGGGGCTGGAAAAAGCACCAAATACTCCCTCACTTTCCTTGGGCAGTATTGCTTTTAGACATAGTTAGTATTTTGCATTTTTCTAATCACACTTTTCATGTAAGAACTTGGGAAAATGTTATGGGAAGGAAGCCCAGATTCCTAGCTGGATTTTGCCAGCTTTTAGTAAGCAATACAGCAGACCTGTGACTCGATCTGGAGCCTTTCCCACCTTACTCCCTGCTCTTTCTGCACCTGAAGGTGCAAGGTTCTCCAAAGCAGCATTTATTGGCACACAGAGATATGTGAAATTACCATTTGCTAGCTGGGAATTTGAAACACAGCTCACAGGAGAAGATCCAGACCAAGCTCAGACAGCTTGGCCCTCAACTTGCACAGCCCAAAGGCACTGCTCTATTTGCCAAGTCATCTCCTAAGCTTAAAAAGGGAGGCAGTTCCTCCAGAGCATCTGAAAGCCACATTTACAACTGCAGCTGTGCTTTGCATTTTGTTTACTGCTTCTGCTTCTTTCTGCATGCCACCATCTGGATCCTACTTCCTTTCTACTTCCTTATGCTTTGCAGTTCCCCATATATATTTTTATTTTTTTGTGCATTTTATGGACAGTCAGCACATTTATTTTTTGTTTAGCTCCACCAATACAGCTCAGCACTCTTTCCCTTTATTTTAAGCCCCAGCTGGCTACTAGAGGAGTGCAGTTTGCTAGCTTTGAGGCAGCTGATTCAGAGCCCAGCCTTGGCAGATGGCTCAATCACTTTCTCAAGCTCAGTGAGAACGAATCTTGGGTGCAAATCATCCAGCCGAGCTGATCCCTGAGGTGTCAATCCACACCCTCCATTCACTCCTCATTGCCTTCGCTCGGCTTTGATGGGATTTAGAAGACAATGGGATGTTTTCACTTGGAAAGCATCTACACTTCTCCTCTCGTCCGAACTTCCTGAGCACTCCTACCTGCTCCGCCCCGGGGGCGGATCTCCGCTCGCCCGCCCACGGTAGGGGTTTAGGCCGGGATTGCTGCTGTGGCATCGTGGGGTAAGGAGCTGAGCCGAGCCGAGCCAGGAATCGGGAGCAGCGGCTGCGGGTAGGTGATGTGCGCGAGTCCCTGAGGGAACTGGAGGGACTTAGTGTGGAGGGAGGGAGTTAGTCTGGAGGGGAGAGCTGCTTGCTCTCAGCTCCCTGAACGGAGCTTGGAGTGAGGTGAGGATTGGTCTCTTCTCCCACCTAAGGAGTGATGGGACTAGAGCAAACAGTTTCAAGTTGCACCAGGGGGGGTTCAGATTGGATATTAAGAAGAATTTCTTCCTCCCCCCCAGGGTTCTCAGGCACTGGCCCAGGGAGGTGATGGAATCCCCAATCCTTGCGATTGTTCCAAAGCCATGGAGCTGTGGAGCTTGGGTTAGTGGTGAGATGGCAGTGTTAGGTACTGTGGTTAGACTCGATGATCTCAGAGGTCTTTCCTAACCACAGTGATTCTCTGAACGATGTCAGGCTGTCGGTGGGTTGAATTGCTTACAGCAGCCTGTTGTGGTGCTTTTCGTGCCTTTCTCTCGTCATATCTGCTCCTCAAGTGCTTTCTCTGCGCTCTGTGTTTTCATTTGACGGCTCCTGGCTCCCTCCTCGGGAGTCGCTGGGGCAGCAGCGTGTTCTCGGTGCCTCTTACCGGATTCAAAGCTTTCCCGAGCTGCCCGGTAGCCTTGGGAAGGGCTGTGCCGTCCCGGGAGTGCAAGCCCGGCTTGGATTCATCACCGGTGCCTTCCTCTGGCCAGCAGCGGGAGGGGAGAGAGCAGCTTCCCCGGCACAGAGCCCGAGCGAGTGCAGCGTTTTGTCCTCGTACAGCAGGCTGTGTGCTACANCCCAGATCCCTCAGTCTTTCCTCCTCAGGCTTATGTTCTAAGCCCTTTAGCAGCTTGGGAGCCTCTGTCCCCTCTCCAGCACCTCCATGTCCCTCTTGCAGTGAGGGGCCCAAAACTTTCTTGATAGGTGTTCCTCTTGGGGTGTTTTATTAAAAAACAAATGCTCCTTGGGCTCTTTCTAACACAGATTGTTGCTGAGCTAAGCTCCTAGGGATGCAGAGACCAACAGCAGCTCAGAGCATGAAGTGTGCAGGGGGAGGGCAGTGAACACTGTGCTGATCGTGTTTCTTTCTCTATTGCTTCCAGGTGTGGTAACAACAACAAAACATGAGTGTTTCCCCATCATGTCTCTCCATGCAGTAGCCCTAGCCAGCTGCAGTGGAGCAGAAGTCTTCAAGCAGCCCTGCTCCAAAAAGGTAAGGTGAGGAAGGCATCTAAAGGTAGCTGGAAGGAACTTCTTTTTCCAAACATAGCTTTTAGTTGTCAGGGGTTGGGATGAGTGCTTTGAGATGCTGGCAGGTTTGTTATAGAGTTTATTGTGGATATTAAAGGCATGTCACTCAAGACACTGAGGCACTGGAGTGTGGCCAGACAAGGGCAAGGAAGCTGGAGAAGGGTCTAGAGCCACAGGTGATGTGAGGAGCAGCTGAGGGCACTGAGCTTGGTTAGTGTGGAGAAGAGGAGGCTCAGGGGAGCCCTTAGCTCTCTCTGCAACTCCTTGAAAGGAGGTGGCAGTGAGGTGGGGGTAGGTCTCTTCTCTCAGATAACAAGCAATAAGACAAGAGGGGAGGTTCAGGTTGGATATTAGGAGTAAATTTTTTCCCCCAGAGGGTTCTCAGGCGCTGGCCCAGGGAGGTGATGGAGTCTCCATCCCTGCAAGTGTTCCAAAGCCATGGAGCTGTGGAGCTTGGGGCCATGGCTTAGTGGTGAGCATGGGGGGTGGTGGTTGCACTAGGTGAGCTCAGGGGGCTTTCCCAACTATTACAGTTGTGTAATTCTTTAAATGCAGCCTCAGTATTGAGGGGGAAGAGGCTGACACATTTATGCTCTGAATGACGTCAGAGTGTCTGTGGGCTGTACTGCTTATGGCAGCCTCTTCTGGTACTTTTGGGGTTCCTCTCCTATTTCCTTATAAGTCCTCTTCAATTGCTGCTTTTTTTTCCTCTGTGGTGTAGTTGACATTGTAATATCTTGAAGGGAAATGGGAAGTCTTTCATCTGCGTGCTCATAAATCACATACTCAGGGTATGCTCCTGAGCACTGTCCTAATCAAACACTCAATGTTTGAAATCCAGCATGCTATTTCTGTTATTTCTCTTTAAAAGGGTTTTCATGTCTTGTGCTTTCCCTGAGGCTGAAGGGTGTCTGGGTTAGATCTGCAGTCTGAGTCACCTCCCACCCCCATGGGAGCACAGAGCTCAGCAGAGGGGGGCAGAGAGCATCCCCCCTTTTGTCTCTCCTCTGTGTGGGATCTCAGGCTGTGGGGGGGGTGGGGGGGTGCTGTCTGGGTGGGGAGAAGGCATGAGGTGCCTCTTGGCTGAGTGCCTTTGATGTGCTCATCAGAGCAGGGCATCCCTTTGCTCTCCCTGGTCTCTGTGGTATGCTCTGCAGGTCCATGCCATGCTTGAGGGAGCAGGAGATGAATGTGTGACAAGGAATTTATTTGTGAGCTTGGGGAGGAGCTTTTTACTTTGCTGTCCTGAGTTTATCTTCCTCTCTAGTTGTTGTTAGCCCCTTGGTGTCTGCTTGCCCTTATCCTTTTTGCTGTGGTGCCCAGGGGCAGGACTAGAGGTAATGGGGAAAAATAGCACCCAGGCAGTTCTAGCTCAAGAGCAGGAGGAACTCTTTCCCTTGGAGCACTGGCCCAGGCTGCCCAGGGAGCTGCTGGAGTCTCCATCTCTGGAGCCATTCCAAAGCCACCTGGACACATCCTGTGCAAGCTGCTCTAGGTGAGCCTGCTCTGGCAGGAGGTTGGACTAGCTGAGCTCCAGAGGTCTCTCCCAACTGTTTAACAGTCTGTGAATCCTCTGTGTGCCTTATGCACATGTGGAATTGTACTGTGGAGAGTTCTCTTTTGCTCACCTGGCCTCAGGAGGGAAATGGGAGGTGCAGAGTTGAGATGCAGATGGTGCATCCTTCTGGGGAGTTGTTCAGCCAGCCAGAAGCAGAGGCAGTGCTTGGGTCACTGTCAGCAGGCCTGAGCATGCTCTCCTTCCTGCTGGGATGACTTTGAGTCTTGGTCTAGCATTACTAGAGTACTCTTGTCCTATAACAAACCTGCCTGCCTCTGTGTTCTTGTCCTAGCTCAAGCACAGAAGCCTGGAGGTGGCTCTCAGAGAGACAGATCCTTCCTCAAACCCCTCAGGGAGGATTAGCTGCCTTGCTCCAACACCTCAACTCTCCATCCTCTCAGGTATGCCAATTTGTCCTCACATGGGTCCTTCTGGAGAGCTTGCTAGCTGCTAGCACAAGCTCTTGATGCTTCTGAGTACCACACAAGTAGAGTCTACCCTGCTGAGTGGCTTTGAAAGTGGGACAGCATCAAAGTAGGTTATGCAAGTGGAGGTTTTATTGCCTTTTCAATAGTACTTTGGCCTTTTTAGTTACACTGGCCTTTTGAGCACTCCAAGAGTAAAAGACTTGAATTGTTCAGCTGCTTCTTGTTCATTCAAGAAATAGTTTCTCAGATTTTAACAGATTACCAGATTTACTCACAGGAGTACTGGTTGCCAAACTGAACTGGAGTTCTGTTTGGATTTTTTTCATGGGAACTAATCTATTTCTGGTAGCAGCATGAGTTAAATCTTCACACCTGCCCTAAGAACAAGGATTTATCAGAGTAAGTCAGCCCTGTGCTATGGTTAGTGCTAGAGATGCCTCATCATGGTGGAGTGGTGGAGGGGATGGAAAGGCTGTTGGGATGGGAGAGCAGAGCACAAGAGGTGAGTGCAGTAGGAATCAAGGCTTGTCTTGCACAGAGAAGATGCTGTTTGTAGCCCAGGCTAAGGTCTTGCTGTGCAATTAAAATGTCAGTGCTCACCAAAATTGCCTTCCTTTCCTGAGAAGATCAGATTGCTTGTTTGAAAGTCAGCTCCCATTGACTTTCCCAGTCCTGCCCTGGCTGGCTGGCTGGCTTGCCAAGGGCTTGCTTTGCAGTAAAACCTCTAAAAGCAAAGTCTGCAGCCTGCCAGACTTGCTGCTTTTTTCACCAGTGCTTGTTTAACATTCCTCTTGGACTTTGCCCTGGAAATGTATCTGCTTGTTTGGACCTATTCTTAGACTTTTACAACCCACTGATCTTCCCCAAAGGAGGCAGTTGGGAGCTTCATTGTTGTGATGTGGTTGATAGCCTCTTCTGGCACATAGTTTGTGTTTGCCCTGGCAAGTGTACCTCCTCCAGCTTTTGTAGGACAATGCTGTTTGGGAGCATGCTGAGAATAAGTCACCATTTAAGTGCTAGCTAATTGTGTTTGGGCAGCAGTAGCATGCTTGACTGTTTGGGTTATTAGCCAGGCTTATCAACAAGAGAATTGCTTCCTGGCTGCAGAAAGCCAAGAGCTTTTGTTGCAGGAAGAGGCAGCAGAGAGTGGTGTGAGAGGGAGCAGTGGTGTGTGGATGTAGTACTTCCCTTCCTTGGGAAAAATAACCAGCATTTTATTCATCTTGTCAATTCACCTTTTATTAAAAATATATAGAGATATATTTATGGATGTGTTTCAGGATTGTTTCCTAACCTTTTGCTTTCTTCCCTCTGCTGAACAGATGAATACTCCAGGCCAGCAGTGATTGGGCATGCTGGAAGTTTTGGGTCATACCCAGACAGTGCTGAAGCTATCAAAGGCATTCTCCTGTCTGTTTTAAATGCATCTGCTCTGAAGCCTTCTGTGGGGCCAGGGCAGAGCACAATGCAAGGAGCTGAGCCTCTGCACAGGGAGCTGGAGCACTGGGAAGACAGCAGTGATGACAATGACTCTGAACATCATCAGCACAGTGGCACTTGTACACAGACAGACATTCGATTCACCAGGCACAGGGCCTGCTGGGACAACACACACTGGCACTCCTCTAAACCTTCCCTGGACACTTGCTCTTGTCCTTGTTACTCTGAGGAGGACCCTGCTGCTACTTCCTCCTTGAATGGCTTCCCTCTCTCAGAGGTGTCCCCTCTGAAGCAGGACTGCTTTACCCAAGTGACTTTAACAGGAGGCACTGTCACCTCAGCTGTTATATGCTCAGGAAAAGGACTTTCCACCTCCCCTGAAGGAGACTTGGCTTTCACAAGGTTTCCTTCCCATTCAGGAGCAGATCTGTTGAAATCACCTGATGCTTTGGAGCCTGGCCCCATCAGCAAGAGTGACAGCAATTCTCCCAGGGACCTTTCCCAGGCAGAACCAGGGAACCCAACAGGTAACCTTTGGAGCCATTTCTGTGCTTTCTGACAACTGTGATGGAAAAGGGCTTTGTGTTTATGATGATTGGGAATTGCACAAATGCTGTCCTTTCAAATAAGGAGGAAAGCTGAAAACCAAAGGAGAAGCAGAAGGTTTGACTTGGTGAAACAGGAGACACTTGTGCCTGCAGCAGCTGTGTGTCTCATGATGGAGAAATGCAGGGGCAGTGGGCACAGACTGGAACATAGCAAGTTGTGTCTGAACTGAAGGGAAGAGACCTCTTGACTCTGAGGGTTCCAGAGCACTGGAACAGGTTCAGAGAGGTTGGAGATCCTCCAGAGCTGCCTGGATGTGGTGCTGGGCAGCCTGCTCTGGGGGAATGTGCTTTAGCAGGACAGTTGCACTAAATGATCTGCAGAGGTCTCTTCCAAGCCCTGCAGTGATGGAGTCTGTCATGTGCAACTTGGATGAAATGTCAAAGGAGCTGAGTTGTGAGCTATGGAGAACAGCTCCTGGATTAGTATCCAAGGCTGTGGCTGGTGCTCTTCACTCAGAGCCTCTCCAAGGCTCTGTCCTTCTTGGCCATTCACTCAGCAAGGCCTCAAGCTGGCAGAGAGCTCTTAAGCAGCCACATGCCCTTGCAGGCCTGGCAGCTCTCAAGAACAGCAATTTGGTCACTAGGCTGTCATGCATGGTGACAAGCATGCTTGTTTCCTTCTGCTGCTTGCTTGGTGCCTGTCAGGGAGGAAACCACACCTGGTGCTTGGAGCTGCTTGGGACCAGTCCTGCAGGTTTGGGAGCTGGAAAACACAGCCCAAGCTGCAGTCAGCAGGCACTGGGAGGCACGTGGGGAAGAACAAAGCCATCACGTGTGACTCCATCTTCTGGCACAGGCAGGACGTGTCACAAGCTTGCCTTGGCTCAGCAGTGCTGCTGGCCCTCCTGGAAACAAGGGCAGCAACACAGCAGCCAGGTGCCTGAGGAAGCAGAGTCCTTGATTTTACACAGAATCAGGAAGGTTGGAAGAGACCTCTAAGAGCATCAAGTCCAACCATCAACCTATCACCCCCATGCCACTAAACCATGGCCCTAAGGACCACAGCTAGATGGTTTTTGAACCCCTGCAGGGATGGGGACTCCAGCACCTCCCTGGGCCAAGCCTGAACAACCCTTGCAGGGAAGAGATTCCTCCTTTTTATCCAGTCTAAACTTTTCCTGGTGTAACTAACAAATCCTCCCAGGAGCCAGGATCCTGTTAGGTTCTGTCTGCCTTCAGTTTTGGGTTATTCTGTACAAAGGGAAAGCTTCTGCATTTCATCCTTGTTGCTTCCAGCTTTATAACTCACTGATGGGGAGCTAATGGTGGGAGGAGTAAGGTCTTATTCTCCCTTGCATGGTGTAAGACTGTGAGGATGGGGAAGAGCAAATGGCAAATGGGAAGAGGAGTAATAAAATGTCTCCTTTGAAGGCAGGAATGACACAGGAGCATCTCCAGGCTTGCCACCATTCCCAGTGTTATCCTTGAGGTGGTGGTTTCTCACTTTTCTTTCTTGCAGGAGAATTGGTGATGCTCTAGACATAATGAGATAAAATGGGCTGTAACATTTCTTTTTTTTCCTGGTAGGATTTTTCTGTTCCTGTAACACTTCTGTTAGGCCTTGTCCTTCCCTTTAAGGTCATTCTGCAGTGACATCCTGCAGCCTTCTTTCCCACTTCCTCATTTTGATCCATAAAGGTGGGATGTACAAGAGAAGTGAAAGAGAAAGCTTAGCTTTCAGAGTTATAATTAGGAGTATTTTTTCTGTTCTTTTAGCTCAGAGAGTGATGTTTCTCTTAACTGAGAATGCAGGCTTTGCTCAAGCTCTAAAGCCTTGAGCACTTCCCTGTCTTCCCTGCACACTGCTCATCCACTAGGATGAAGCATCAGATAGGCATGGAAGTTAGCTAATTAGGTGATGAATTCTGGTTTGAAGAGTCAACTCACCAGCCATTCCTTATTTTTTTCCCCATGTGGTGTACACAATGGAGGCATTAATAATTGTGTCCAACCCCTCTGTGTGGCTGTGCTCAAGCCTGCTATTGACTTTGCAGCCTGATGGCACTCATGCTCAGGGCACTGCAACAGCATCTCTGTAAACAAGGACAGCTAAACCAGGCCTGGGACTCAGTGCTTGTTCCTCACAGAAAGCTCTCAGATGTTATTCTCCTGGTTTATCACACCACTTGCTCCTTTCTGTGACTTGTAAACACATTTTGGAGTGGCATTATTATTATTATTGCTACAAGGAGCCTTTGTTATCGACAACAACTTCAAATAGCATGTGTGGTGGAAACATTTAGATAGAGTCTAGTTTCTCCTGGAAACAGCCCCACAGTGAAACAGCAATTGCTTGGGTTTAAGAGCCAAGAAAAGGTAGTAAAGAAACACCAGTCTGTATATAAAAAAACCAAACCCAAAGGAGTAATTTCCTTCCCTTTCTCATTAGTATGTGCCTCCCTAGATGTTATACATCATCTTTATCATCCTGCTAGCAACTGTCTGGTAGCTGTGGTTGTGTGATGAGGCCATGGGCTGACCCCTTCAGTTCTCTGGGGAAGGAGATTGTGACTATATATAGATGTATAGTCATATAGTTGTGTATTTCTATAGAAACATACCTAGAAATAGAAATATAGAGATGTAGAAAGAGAAAGCAATCCCTGGTCCATCTCTAGAAAACCAGATTCATCTGCTGCTGCATGATGAAAACTACTTAATGGGGTGGGGGGGGGAAAGATGAGTTGTTTTCCATGTGCTCATCATCTTTAGCAGCTAAGAGCAGGGAAAGCAAAGTGCTCTTGTGGGGAGCAGGGGATGCTGTGGCTCATGTGTCTCTCCATCCCAGCTGTAGCTGTTTCCATGCACTATGGCATTTGGAAACAGGAAGGGCCTTTGCTTCAGGTATGGAAAGGTAATGGCAGGTTTGTAGTCACACAATAGCAGCAGGGATTCAGGGACTCTTGGAAGGCTGCTGGCTCTCTCTGCATGGCCCAGACAGCAGGGACATCTCTTTTCTTTCAGCAGTGTTAACTGGCTCTGGTGCAAACTGCAGAGCATCAGTGTCAGGTGTGGCTGGGCTTGATCATCTCGGAGCTCTCTTCCAACCTTACTGATTCTCTGTGTGTCATCATGCCTGGGATTGCTGCCAGGAGCTGTTTGGTGTGCTGTCAGCAGCCAGCATCTCAACCCTGTTTGCCTGAGAGCTGATCCTCATGGTTCAGCTTACCCCAGGAGTTCAAAGGGCAGCATGTTCCTCCCATTTCTCTCCTCTTCCTTCCCACCACATCATCCAGCCTCAGCACTGTTGAGTTTGGGGAAAGCACTTTTGCTTTGCTGTGTGGCAATCACCCTGCACACATCCTGGGAGCTGCAGAGAAGGAAATAACTACTACAAGTTGTTGTTGTGCCCTCAGGTTCTACTTCTCCTTTGCCCCTAAGTGCTGTGGCCGTGACTCGCTCCTTGCAGGACATCTGCATGCTGCCAGAAGATGTAGAGAAGGTGAGGACAACAAAGAACACTCTCAGAATGTTTGGGTTTTTCCCATTTATAATGGCAAAACAATGACAGGAGATGTTTCTCCATAGTGGAGCTTTCTGATGAATAAGCAAATCTTTAGAAATCATGTCTTTTCCCTCCTGTTCCCCTCTGGGGGTGAAGCTCCAAACCTAAAAGGCTTATTTCTTCAGTTGTTTTTAAATTCTTAATCCAATAATTAATCTATTTGCTTGGAAATATTTTAGGTCAATTATATGATATATATAATGATATATTTCCACTTTATTCCTTCGTTTTCCTCTCACATTCCTTCAGAGCAAAGTGAAGATGCTTATAGGCACTCTAATATGTTAGTTGTATCTGGAAGAGATTTACCTCATGCTTTTGCTATCAGGAGGTAGGGAGAGGTTGGGGTTTTTTTTTGCTGTAATAGGAATGGCAAGCAGAGGATCTAATATCTGCAGGAATTCAAGCAGATCTAACTGGCATAAGAGGCACCAATGGTTATGGATGTGTTGCCAGATAAGCAGAGCTCTTTGAGCTTCTAAAGAGAGAGCCAGATGAGGAGAGAGTGCTTGCCACACATAGTGTGTGTGCTACTTGCTGATCTTGCCTAACAGCTGCAAAAGAAGGGTTAAGGGTGTAATTATTCCCATTAGTAGGCTTTAACACAAAAGAGCTTTCCATATCTCCCTAGAAAAGAAGATTTCTTGCTGGTCTGTAATCTCATGTCCTGTACCCAAGTGGTAATCATCTTTGTGCCCAGCACTGGTTGAACTGGAGTGGCAAGTTGATTAGATTAGATTAGATCTTGCAGTATCCCTAAGGTACATCTAGAAAACAACCAACAAACCCTCCAGCCAGCCCACAAAAAGAAGCCCAAATCACTCCATACCTCACACCCTAAGAACCCTGGAAAGCAGCTTTTCTTCTTGCTTTGTGGTGAGAGGGGTTTGGGAATGGAGGTGATGTTTGCTCATCTGTAAGTTGGGAAGGCAAAGGAAAGTGATTTGCTTGCAGTCACCTGGAGTCCAGGGAGTGGAAAGCACAGGCTGAGAACTGCTGAGTGAGGCAAGAGCTGCAGGTGATGGCTGGGCACTGGTGATCACAGCTTAAAAGAGAGCAAGAGCTCAGCCCCTTATTGGTGAGGCTACCTTTAACAAAGCCCCAAAGCTCAGGACACTCTGAGGCTGTGAGATAATCTCTTGGATGCTTGGCAAACAACTCAGGTGCTTGTAGTGTCAGCAAGTCAGAGCTGTAGGAAGGAAGGAGCTGGGCCAGCTAACCTAGAGGGACTTTCCAGTGATGCAAGTGGGAGGGAAGAGAGATGAGAAGGCTGGAGTGTCACAGCTGAGTTGGCATGGCTTTCTGCACCGATGGGCTTCTCAGGAGGGAAAGTTGATAGTCCTGCTGAGAACAGCAGTGCCTGCAGCCTGTCCCAGCTTTGGGCAGCACAGCTCTCTCAGCTGCACTCACAATGGCTTTTATCAGCAGGACAGGGTGTGCTCAGCCATTTAACCCATGCCTCACAGACTTTGGGGATCTCCAAAGGAGGAGATGTCTTCTTTATCTCCCCAAAGGGAAAAAAAAGGCTGTTTAATTCTTTGCTCTGGTGTGTCCTGAAGCTCACAGCAAGTTCTCTCTGCACAAACAGTTCACCCAAGCAAGTGATGTTAAGCAGGGAAGAGATGAGTTTCTCCACACACCCACAAGGACTTGAGGTTTCTCTCTAAGGTTGAGATTAATCTCTTCTCTGTTGTGCTCCTGAAGATTTAGCAGTTTGTACACACTGATGTCTCCTCATGCTTCCCACAGAGCTTGTAGGAGATGTCTTATTGATGTTGAGTGCTACAGCTTCCTGAGCACAAGCTCCCTGCAGGAAAGCTTTAGTGATTCTGTGCTCAGCATCCCTAGCCTCAGATACTGCCATGCTTTGTTAGACACACATTTAGCTTTTTGCACAGTGCAAATGTGCAGTTGGAGGGAGAGCAGGAGAGCATCCTGGATTTCCAGCTCTCTAGGATGCATCTGCTGTTGAGGCAAGCCTGGGCTGGCAAGCTGTGCCCAGGCCAGTAGCAGGTGCAGCTGAGAGGATGCTCTCTTAGACCCCAAAAAGCAAGGGATGCAGCAGTGACCTTGGGGCAGGGAGCCTCAGGTTTGTCTGCATGGGCTGGCTTTACAAATTCCCATTTCCCCTGAGAATGAGTGACCTGGGCAGGCAAGAGGAGAAGGGACACAATGGGGAAGGCTTGTCTGGCAGGGAAATGCTGTGCTGAAGCTTGGAAATGGGCACCTAGTAGTGGAACTGGAAGAGTCCCTCCCTAAAATGTATACATATTCATCAATCAGCCATCTAATCAAGTTTCTTTTTATCTAATAGATGGGTAAGATAAAAGCAAATGGTCTCTTTTAACCCAGGAGAGGACAATTAGCTGGGCATGTTGTCCCTAAATTGCCCTTGGGCTGGTTTGGGTTGGTTTTGGTGTGTTTATATTAAAGGTGACATAGCCTTGCCTTATTTTCATTTCTTGAACTGAAAGTGTGTGGTGGAAATGATATATTTCACTTCCTCTTGCTACTTGTGTACTAATGATTGTTCTATTCTTGTGTCCAGGAAAATGCCCACTTTTTGGTTGCAGATATGATGATAGCATCCCTAGAGAAAATGAAGTGTAGTCTCCTAAGCCAGCAAGCAGAGTTTTGGGCTGGGGAGGAAACAAGTGGCTCTGATGGCAGCTACCACACTGATTCAGAGCTAGCTTCTTACCATGGACTGAAGAAGTCTGATTCTTCTGTTGCCTCTTCAGACAGTGGTTATGAAGGCAAGTTATCCAGTCTGTAATGCCTGACAGCCTTTGCTGGGTATTGCTTGGGACCAAACTCTGCCTTCAGCCTCCTGAGCTGTGTTCTTTGTGGATCATAATACCAGAAGTGTTTCCTTCTGGGTCAAATTCTTCCTTTTGCCTGCTGATATCTGTTTTACATTGCCCATTTTGGAGCCTGCAGATGTAAGGTTGCAGTGCCCCAAGCCAAGTGCAACTCTCCAGGGAGCATGCCTGCTTTTCTCTCTGCTTAAATGCTGTTTTGGGGAGGATTGGGAGCTTGATTCTGCAGTGATGCAGCTCTCAGAGTGTGTGCATTCACCTCTGGTGTGGGGCAAGAGCATGAATGCCCTTGGCTCTGGAGTCAGGAGAGTTTAGTCTCTGGAGCTATGCAAATCTGAGTGGTGGAGCTTCAATCTGAAGCCTAAATGACATAAATTATGGGGCAAAAGGAATGATGGGAGAAGGGGGAAGATGGGCTGATAGCAGAAAGACCTGAACTTTAGCCTTACTAGTTGCTTACTGAGGCACGTGCTGTGGGACAGAGTGCCAAGAATTGGCTTTCTGGCTATAAAAACAAGGACATCCCATTGCTCTGTCAAGCAGAGGCAAATGCCAGCATGTCTGCAGAGCTGACCTGGTGTTGTGTTTGTTGTGGACAGGCTGTGCTCTGCTGCCTGTAAGCTCCCCAGTGCATCCAGCTCCACAGCCTGAGGGGAACACACTGCATTGCCACAGTGACTCAGAGGATGACTATGTGATTATTGGTAAGGTTTGACACATTCTGACTGCTGAAACAGCTCCAGTGCTCAGCTGCATCACTTGGAGAGGCTGTTGGCTTAGGAGATGTTCTTGTAGGAGAAACAACACACTACCTTGGCAGCTTGGAGGGGGTGGCAGGTTGGCCCTAGGTGGGTGCTGCTCTCTCACTCCTCTCTTCAGCTGGGCAGGGGAGAGAGAATGTAAGGAGAGGCTGATGGGTCAAGAGAAGGGCAAGGAGATCAATCTCACTGCTGATTTCTCTCCCTGCTCCCCCCTCAGTGGCCTAGGGAATGGGGCTGTGGTCAGTCCATCACACCTTGTCTCTGCCTCTCCCAGGAGACAATTCTCCATGGACTTCTCTAAGCTGAGTCCTCCCCACAGCCCTGCTCGTGCAGGGAGACTGATGGTGACAGGAACCTAGCTGTCAGTGGATGCCAGGGCTCTGCAGAGGAGAGCAGATCCCTTCCCCAAGCAGGGCTGAGGGGTTCTAAAGGTGAATAGAGCAGACACAGTACACTGTGCTGACAGCCAAGGCAGGCTTTGAGCAGTGCTGAGGAACAGAAGCTGTGTTTCTTACATGGCTTCATAACATCTTCTCCTTTACCACAGAACTTGAAGACCTTGAAAATCTGTCTGTCAGCCCAGAGGCAAGGTAATGCTCTGTGCCTTTCCTACAGCAGCTGCTGGAGCAGCTTCCTGAGGACTCTTGTGGCTGGGCTGGGGAAAGGTGAAGCTATTCCTCCCCAGAAAGGGGAAGGAATGCTGCTTGACAGCTCCTGTCTGTGCTGCTTGGCTTAGCAAAGCATCTCTGTGCTGCTGCAGGGTGCTGGCTGTGGCTCTGCCAGGCTGGATCAAAGCAAAGGGGGTGGGAAAAGACCTTTCAGGGATGCAGTGGAGCTGCTGATGACATGCTGCTCTTTTCCACTGACTTGTATTGCTTGACTTTCAGATCCTCTTTGGAACCAGGCAGCAATTCTGCTGAAGCAACAGCCCAGGAGCTGTGCAGAGCTTTCAGAAAGCACTGGCTGCAGACAGAGTCTGGGTGCCTGAGCTCATCGAGGCAAAGAGTGAGTGTGAGCTGAAAAGAAGAGATTCTTTATCTGCTTCCCCAGATAAGCCTTGCCTCACTGCAGCTGCTTTGCTGGTGGGCAAAGGGGGGGAAGCTGCATCAAAGCAACCAAACCCAACCCCAGACAAGTACTTAACAGTTGATTAGTTGACTTTAGCTAGATTTTGGAGACCATTTCTTCTCTTTAGAGCATTTTTCAGCCCATTTAGGAGCTGTTGTAAATGGTCAGGGTGTGCTTTCTGCTGGGACTGCTCTGAGGGAGGTTGAGAGGGTCTTGCAAGCAGATAAAAGCTGAACCCTCAAATCCTAGAGCAAAAAGGGAGAGGTTTCATAGCACTGAACATGTTTCTCTTTCCCACTAGTCTGTGCTGAAAGAAGACATTCCAAGAGAGCTTGAGTCCAGCCTGAATCTGGCTGAAGAAATAAGAATCCTCTCCAAACTAAGAGCATCTGGCTGGGCCCCACCAAGATCACAGATTATCTTTAATATTCACCCTTCAGTCAAGTAAGTCTGAGAGAGCTGAGCCTTCTCCTTTAGCACAGCATGAGGGCTTTGTGTCAGTCCAATGGAAGGAGCCTGGCTGAGGTCACAGAAGCTGGTGCATGGCACAGCCTTCTGCAGTGGCTGTTGTGGGGTTTCCCCTTCACCTTCCCCTCCAGATTGATTTTTACCTTAAGAAATGAAAAGAATTCTTGCAATATTATTAGGAGGAGGAGTTGATGGTATTTGTTCCACAGAGTAGTTTAGAGCCTAAAAATCATCTGCATGTTCATGTGGAGGAGTGGGAATCATCTCCTAGTGAGGACATTTTCACTGGAGCCAGTGTGGCAATCATGCACTTGGGGAGAATAACTAAACTGTTTTGGTTACTAAAAGGTGTAACTCTTTACCTCTGGATGCAGGAGAGATGCAGTGGTGGCTGCCCAGAACTTCACCTGTGTTGGTTGTGGAACTCCAATAGAAAGCAGTGAGTATTCCCAAAAGGAGGGGAAAAAAAACCTCTAGTTAAATGCATGGCTAGTCTAATCTTCACCAACAGTTATAGAGCACAAGTGTCAAACTCTGAGCTAGAAGGAAAATCTTCTTGTTGGATGTGTCTGGCAGAAGAAAATGGGATCTTAGCAGTGCTCATGGTGGGCAGAACATAACATTTGGGGAGAAAATTCATCACAATCCACAAGAAAAGCTATTCAAGACATCAAGCTTCCAGGCTTTGAAGTGCTGGCTTGATATCTTCCAGTGTTTCTGTCTCTGTACACATTACCCAAAGTCTCTTTTTAGAGGCTTTCTGGAAGCTGTGTGCAAGCTGATGGAATGTGTGTGGGCTTTGCTCTTTGGGGATGTCTCTTAAAACCCAAATTCTCCTGGTGTTTTCTTTGTGAGAGCTGCCTGAAAGCATCAGGACTTACAGGTCTGACAAGCAGAGCTCCCCTAAGGAAGCTTTGAAGTGGCTTGTTGTGCCTCTGCTCACAAAGCCAGCAGCAGCCTTTGGTTGGGATGGCCTGGGAAGGATGGAGAATGGCACATTATGAGCTGGGGAAAAAACCCAAAACTCCTTCTAGGAGAAAGTAGTGTACAAATGGCACTGTGGGATCAGCTTCTGTTGCCATTTGGTGGGAGGATTTTGTTGTGTGTTATCTTTGTTGTGGGCAAAGCACCAAAGATAACAAAGATCTTTGTTATCTGAAGATCTCATGGGGAGAAATGGAATCAGTTCAGCTGGATCAGTGTGAAACTGAGGGGAGATTTGTCTTCTGCTGCAAAGCACTAGGATACAAACATCAAGCATGTTATGTGCTTACCACAATAATCAAAACCTCTACTCCAAAAGAACACCAAAATAACCCCAATCCAAACCCAACTCCAACCACAAAACCCAAACAACCCAATTCCTTACCCCTCCCTCCAGCAACCCTGACTTGTGTAGCCAGAGTAGGCTCACAGACAGAAAGCATATCCCATAAGTATCAGGAATATTCCCACTTTTCCTTCCAGAATACATCAGGAGACTCCGTTACTGTGACTACCTGGGCAAATACTTCTGTGCCTGCTGCCACAGCTATGGCCAATCTGCCATTCCTGCCAGGATACTGCTCAAGTGGGATTTTAGGAAGTACTATGTCTGCAACTTCTCCAAACACCTCCTGGACAGCATCTGGCAGCAGCCAATCTTCAATGTGTGCTCTGTCAACAAAGCCCTCTACACCAAGAGCAAAGAAATGGCCAGGGTCAGGGTAAGTGTGGCCTTGGCTTCCATGGGAATTGGTCACTTTGGGCAAGACCTCCTTGGAATTCCATGTTGTCCTGCTCCTTAGGAGAAGATGGCAGGTTGTGCTTTGACAACCAAGACAGAGTTGGTTGACCAGGACTTAGCCTTCTCCCAGCACTGCTTTCTCTTGCCTCCCATGGTGTGGTTGATGCTCTTGGAGTTCTCTTACGGATTCTGTGCTGAAGGAGGAGGAGGAGGGAGAAGTTTCCAACCAGTGCCAGAGGTGTCCTTTTGCCTCTTCTCTTGAGGAGGCTTTTCCTTGCTGGTTTCCAGTTAGCAGCTGCTGGGGAGCTAGTGAGGTGGCTGTGGGCTCCCTGATCCATCCTTGGCCAAGCACTGCTTTCCTCCCTTAGCAAGATGGCTTTTCAGTTCAAAATACTTTTGTTTTTCCCTTTTTTTTTCCATCTTACAGGAGGTCCAAGAACAGCTTTTGCACCTCAAAAAGCTTCTGAAAACCTGCAGATTTGGTGAAAGGTATGGACCCAGACAAAGAGCTTGTTAAAATGTACCTAAGGTGCTTGCATAGCCTTCTCCTGGAGAGACATTGGTGTGTGTTTTAAATGAGTTAATATGAATATTAGAGGACATTCTGATAATTAAACTTCTTTCTGTTGTACTACAAGTGAGGGAAGAACAGGATTGATGTGGTAGCAGCTTTAGATATCTGGGGTTAAATGTTGGATGGGTTTTGTTAGGCTTATATTTTTCCTATTCTCTTGTTCTTAAAAGGTCAAAGATTTTTTATCTATATATTTATATATATTATATTAATTATATTATTTTATATTATATTACTTTTATATAACATTTTGTATATTTATATTATTATTATATATATATTTGGAGACATATAATATATATATATATATATTTGGAGACATATAATATATATATATATATATTTGGAGACATATAATATATATATATATATATTTGGAGACATATAATATATATATATATATATTTGGAGACATATAATATATATATATATATATTTGGAGACATATAATATATATATATATATATTTGGAGACATATAATATATATATATATATATTTGGAGACATATAATATATATATATATATATTTGGAGACATATAATATATATATATATATATTTGGAGACATATAATATATATATATATATATTTGGAGACATATAATATATATATATATATATTTGGAGACATATAATATATATATATATATATTTGGAGACATATAATATATATATATATATATTTGGAGACATATAATATATATATATATATATTTGGAGACATATAATATATATATATATATATTTGGAGACATATAATATATATATATATATATTTGGAGACATATAATATATATATATATATATTTGGAGACATATAATATATATATATATATATTTGGAGACATATAATATATATATATATATATTTGGAGACATATAATATATATATATATATATTTGGAGACATATAATATATATATATATATATTTGGAGACATATATAAATAGTTCTATAGCTGAGATCTATAACAAATGTGTTCCTTGAGCTTAAAGATTTCTTCCAGAGCTCTGCCATCATGCTCAATTCAGTTTATTTTACAACTGAATGTGATACAAGATGAAAGGAATAAAAGAAATGATAAATACCAAAGCCAACACCTTGCTTAATTGCTACAAACTAAAGATATTTTGGTATTTATCTTGCCAAACTGTGGGAATAACTAATAGGTAGACATGTGAAGGACAAAACCTTCACTGTACAACTGTTGAGCTTTTTAATAACAAAGAGAAGCAAAATAAGCTCTAAAAGTAGGTTCTGGTCTCTCTTGGACATGGACCTCTTCTAATCATCACTTCACCAAAATGAAATGGACACACATTTTCATCTTTCTTCTGTGATTCCATGAGAGAAATAAGGATTAGGTTCCCTACTCTTCCTGCTAGATCAGTGATGTTTGGGAAGTGGTAGCTGTGCTTTGAGCACAAGCACAGTTCCCCTCACCAGTGACCTGTGCAGGCTATGAACCCTCCAAGGGTTCTTCCTTCACCTAGAGTTGAGAAACAGCTTTTTTGTAGCTTGGTTTTTGTTTCCCTTCCTCCTGTTTGCAGTGTCCTGAAGCAATATGAGCAGGTGCCCAGCCACGTGACAGAGGAGCTGCATCTCTTCTCCCTGGATGATCTGGTGAAGATCAAGCGAGGGCAGCTACTGCCTCTTCTGAAAGAGATGCTGAAGAGCTCCACGTCCCACGTGGATGGCTGTGAGGTGAGGAAAGTCCTTGCAGCTCCTAGTGCATTCCTAAGGAATCTCTTCCTGAGATTGAAATCAACTTCTCTGCTCTTGTTGTAGCTCTGTCAAGCCAAGGGCTTTATCTGTGAGTTCTGCCAGAGTGCAGATCTGCTCTTTCCCCATCAGATTGCCAAATGTAAGAGGTGCACAGGTATGTTCCAGGCCAAACACTTTCCTTCCTTCAGCAGGGCTGTTGGTGTCTAAAACGACTCAGACTCACTGAGAACTTGCTTCACTCATAGCATATCACTTTGAAAGCCAGCCTGGGGCAGCTCTTGCATCAGGGGAATTCAGGGAGCAAATCCAGGGAGACTTGCCTGAGTTCTGGCTGCAGGGGGAGGCTGGGCTTTGAGAGACATTGCTTGCTCTACTGCTGCCTTAGCAGATCTTGCTGACATTGAGGGGGGGCTCTTCAGTAAAAATAGACTAAAGCTGTTTATAAACTAAAGGAGAGGAGATTTAGACTGGATATAAGGAAGAAATCTTCCACCTTGAGGGTGGTGAGGCACTGGCCCAGGTTGCCCACAGAGGTGTTAGATGCTCCATCCCTGCAACCATTCCAGGTCAGGTTGGCTGGGACTCTGAGCATCCTCCACCAGTCCCTACTGCATGGCTGGATTAAAAGACCTTTAAAGGTCCTTTCCAACCCAAACCATTGTGTGATTCTTTGTAAATCCTCTGAACCTTCCCAAATTTAGTCACAGATGACAGCGCTGGTGCTTGTCCTGCCCTTGCAGTGCTTCTGCTTACTGCTCTCTTTGGGTCAACTAGGAGTATCCTTCAAGGATGAATTATTACTAAATTTGGGGTTGGTTTGGGCTTTTTCCTGAGTGTTAACTTGCTGTTGTGTCCACACAGAGTGCAAGACATGCTTCCACAGGGCATGCTTCAAGGCAGGAGCCTGCCCCAAATGCCAGCGGCTCGCGGCTCGCAGGACACCTGCTCCCCAGCATCCCTGCCCAACTGCACTGCTCCTGACGCCAGAAGATGCTCCAAGTGCCTCATGAAGGACTAAATAATGTTGTTTTAGACATTACTAGTTTTAATAGTAACCCTTTGTGTGGGGGGGGGAGTAAAGGAATTAAGGACAACTGATTGCAAACTGACCCTGCAGGACTTTCATCTTCAGTAGTGACAGCAAAACTGGATGTGCATTATGTCAGCAGCCTTTGGGTGCTATATTTTTGGGGATGTTTGGTTTTCTTCCCCTGTATGTAAGATTTTTTTTTTAGATTCTATTTTTTTCCATCTCAGCATGGTTGTTCTCTGTAATTCTGCTAAGAACTTACAGCTAGTAAAGGAGTGGTGGGAATCCTTACCTGGCTTGGGGAGGTTGGACTAGGAGATCTCCAGAGGTCTCTTCCAAGTCCTAACACTCTGTGACCTCAGCCTGCTGCTAGATGCCCACCCAGCTGCTCTCATTCTCCCTCCTCAACAGGACAGGGGGAGAAAATATGATGGAAGAGCTTGTAGGTTGAGATAAAGACAGGGAGATGACTTACCATTTACTATCATGGACAAAAGAGACCTGAACTGGGGGGAAAATCAAATTTATTGCCACTTAGAAATTGAGGAGGGTGGTGAGAACATAAAGAAACCTCAACCAACAACTTCCACCTCCCTCACCCTCATTTTTTCCCAGGCTCAACTTCACTTCTTCATTCTCCAATGCTCAACCTTCTCCCCTGCCCCAAGTGCTGCAGGGGCATGGGGAATGGGAGGTTGTGGTCAGGCCAGAATAGTTCCTGTCTGCTGCTCCTTCTTCCTCCTGCTCTTCCCCTGCTCCAGTGTGGGCTCTCCAGGAGCTGTAGTTCCTTCAGGGAATGTGTTCTCCAGTGGGATCCTTTCCACAGGCTGCAGGGGAATCTCTGTTCTGGTGCCTGGAGCTACTCTCCCTCCTTATTCCCTGAGCTTTGTGTTTGTTCTCCCACTCCCTTGCCCTAAGTGATGGTTTTGCCCTTCCTTAGAGGCTGAGGTGCCAAGGTGGGTGAGTGGGGGGCATGGCAGGGGTAGCTGGGCTGGGGGAGCTCAGGGGTCTCTTCTAACCATCCTGCACCTTCAGCAACCTGGAGCAGCTCCTTGAACCTGTCAAACCATTTCTGTGTGTGCCTCAGGGGAAGTCTCCATGCACAGAGAAAGTCCCCGAGCTGGAAAGGCCATTCCAAAGCTCTCATCTCTCCCAGGGGCTGCTCCTAAGTTAGCTCTTTCTTCCTGGGCCCAGCAGAGCTTACCTCCTCACTGCTCAGAAGCAAGATTATCTTCTCAGGATCACCCAATGGATACTGCTGCTGAGAAGGAGCTGGCTCATGCAGCTGACTCTCTTTAAGCTTATGCAAGAGTAAATTCTCCTTGCACAACCAACTGAATCCCAGGAGAAGCTTTGCTGGAGGGATTTTCTGCTTCCCAAGCAGCTACCTTGAGTAATCCTTCCATGGGATAACCTGCAAGGCAAATGACTACACCTTGTTCCTAAGTGATGAATGCAGAAGAGCTGATCTGCTTTCTGGCTGTGCTTTTCCACTCGTGTCCCAGTGGTGGGAGGCAGGAGAGGGAGTTCCATGCAGCAAGCATCAGTCCTTCCCACCCACTCAGTTCAGTGCAAGTCTCTGGAGAGCAGAGTCTCCTGCCTCATTCCTGCTGGGCACCAGAGCCTCAAGCAGGATCAGCACACCTCTAGGCCCAGGGCTTGCTGTTGGGACAAGGGACACAGGCAGGCTAGCATGTCTCCTGCTGGCCCTGGGCCACTCTGAAATGAGCTGACTCACCGAGGAGAGGGAAAGGGAAGGGAAGAGAAGGAAGGGAAGAGAAGGAAGGGAAGAGAAGGGATGGAGGGAAAGGGAAGGGAAGGGAGGGAAATGGCAGAGAAGGGATGGAAGGAAAGGGAGGGAAATGGCAGAGAAGGGATGGAGGGAAAGGGAAGGAAAGGGAGGGA